>WOXC01001421.1:0-15734 GCA_011680675.1 Gymnobelideus leadbeateri | reverse complement strand
GCTCGGCCCGCCGCTCAACCCGGCGCCAGGCCACGCCCCCGCCTCGCCGCCATTGGTAGGGCCGGAGAGCGAGGCCCGCTGATTGGTCGCGGGGGCGGAGCGCCGGAAAGAGTCCCGGTTTCTCGCGGAGTGACATAGGTCTCGCGGTGTATAGCTGCGCCTGCGCCCGGACGCTTTGAACTGCAAATTAGAGGAGAGAAGGTCTCGTGATGTCCGAGCGCGAGAAATAAGTCCTGAAGCTCAATGCGCATGTGCCGCCCCGCCGCACCTCCCTGCTTCTGGGTCGGGAATTAAAGGGGCAGTGTCTAACCAATTACCACTCTTAAGCTGGAAGGAAACGGAGCCCCAGCTTTGTGTCCAACGCCCTCGTTTTTACAGATGGAGAAACTGAGGCTCAGGGAGAGGAAAGGAAGGACTTCGTCGCGGTCTCTCAGGTAATAAGGGGCAGACCTGGTACTTGAACCTGGCCCTATCTGACCCTACCACCCCAGGAACCTTTTTAGGACCATCCCAGAGCAGAGGATCCGGGGCGTTTGGGGGGAAGTAAAGAGAGACCCCCCCAAGGGAGTATCCTGGGGCTAGGCTTGGAAGGATAGCCCGGGGCCAAGGGGTGGGGGTCGGGGCATTGAACGCTGGGTTGGAAACAGGAGGGAGGGGAGAGCATGACCTGAGATAAGGCCTTTTGTGGGCCTGGGCAGCATCTTCCCCCAAGGCACCTCTGGGGCCCGACCCCTGCCTTCTAGGAGTCCCTTGGGAGGTGGGGGAGAAGGAAGATTAGGCCGGACCCAAGCATGTCCAACCGGGGCAAAGGCTTGGAGGTGGTAGATGGCCTGTCAACTCATGGGACCTGTGAAATCAGAGTTAGGGACTGAGAACCAAGTGCTCCCTTTGGGGGCACCCTGTTAGAGAAGGGGACGAGAGAGAGGTGGGAGGAAAACCAGGAGACAGGAAGTGTCCCCCCAAAAAACGAGACCCTGGAGAATATGGGGGGGTGGGACCAGCATCAAAGGTGGGACCTACTAAGCGCCCCAGGATATGTGTCTAGTCAGACTAAACAGTAGGAAAACCTGAGCAGAGCCTCTTCCCGCCACCCCACTCCCACATAGTGCTACATAGTAGCACTTGAGAGCTTGAGTTGTCATCTTCTTTGATCTCCACACCAGCCTTAAGAGGGAGGTGCTACTATTATTCCCACTTTAGGATTGAGGAAATGGAGGCACACAAGTTACCTGACTTGTCCAAGGTCACACAGCTACTATGTGGTCTGAGGCTGATCTCGGGGTCCAGGGTTCCCTTTGCTTCCCCCTTGTGGAGGCTGAGGCCTGCCTTTTGCCAACATTGTGAACTGGATGTGAACGGCCTCACATCGGTGAAGATGACACCCAGGTCAAACTGGTGTGGGCCGAAGGGGGTTGTGGGAGGCCCTCAAGATTGAGCCAGAGCCTGGTACCTGGGTCAGAGGTTCAAATGCTTGTGAATAGGGAAACTGTAATACAAAAGTAAGAACATAATTCAAAAACAAGACAGTACTTTGAGACCCTCTGTTCCAAGGGATCTGAGCCTGGCTTCTATAAGATTTTTTTTTAACTATTTAAATATAATTAGTTAATAAACTCCCATTAATCACTGGCATTTCTACATATTACTAACAAAGCCCAACAGCAAGAGATAGAAAGAAAAATTCTATTTAAAGCTACTGTAGACATAAAATATTTGGAAGTCTACCTGCCAAAAACAAACCCAGGGACTATATGAACACAGTTACAAAACACTTTTCACACAAATAAAGTCAGATTTAAATAATTGGAAAAAATATCAGTGGTTCATTGGTAGGGCAAGCCAATATAATAAAAATGACAATTCTACCTAAATTAATTTACTTATTCAGTACCATACTAATTAAACTATCAAAAATCATTTTATGGAGCTAGAAAAAACAAAATTCATCTGGAAGAACAAAAGGGCCAGAATTTCAAGGGAATTAATGAAAAGAAATGCTAGGGGAGGTGGCCTGGCTGTACCAGATCTTAAATTGTGTTATAAAGCAGCAATCATCAAAACTACTTGGTACCAGCTAAGAAATAGAGGGCAGAGTTGGTGGACTAGGTTAGGTTTGCAAGACAGAGTAGAGTAGTCAATGCCAATAGTAATCTACTGTTTGATAAGCCCAAAGACTCCAGCTTCTGGGATAAGAACTCACTATTTAACAAAAACTGTTGGGAAAACTGGAAAATAGAATGGCAGAAACTAGGCATAGACCAACATCATACACCCTCTACCAAGATAAAGTAAAAATGGCTACATGATTTAGATATAAAGACTGATACCACAAGCAAATTAGGAGAGCAAGGAATAGAAGGGGAGAATTTTTGACCAAATGAGATAGAGAACATTATGAAATACAAAATGGATGATTTTGATGACATTAGATTGAAATGTTTTTGCACAAACAAAGCCAATGCAACCAAGATTAGAAGGGAAGTAGAAAGCTGGGAAATAATTTTTACAGCCAGTGTCTGCGATAAAGGCCTCATTTCTAAAATATATAGTGAACTGAGTCAAATTTATAAGAATACAAGTCGCTCACCAATTGGTAAATGGTTCAAGGATATGAACAGGCAGTTTTCAGAGGAAGAAACTAAAACTTGCTCATATGAAAAAGTGCTGTAAACCTATTGATTAGAGAAAATGAAAATCAGAACAACTCAGAGGTACCACATCACACTTATCAGGTTGGGTAACATGATAAAACAGGAAAATGATAGATGTTGGAGAAGAGCTGGGAAAATTGGAACACTAATGCATTGTTGGTGGAGTTGTCAACTGATCCAACCATTCTGGAGAGCAATTTGGAGCTTTGCCCAAAGGGCTATAAAATTATACATACACAACAATACCATTTCTAGGTCTAAATCCCAAAAAGATCATAAAAATGAAAAAAGGACCCATATACAAAAATATTTATAATAATTCTTCGTAGTGTAGGGGCGGCTAGGTGGCGCAGTGAATAGAGCGCCGGCCCTGGAATCAGAAGGACCTGAGTTCGGAGCCGGCCTCCGACACTTAATCCACACAAACAAAAACCTAGCCGTGTAACCTTGGGCAAGTTACTTAACCCCAATTGCCCTAAAGGGGCGGCTAGGTGGCGCAGTGAGTAAGAGCGCCGGCCTCGGAGTTGGGATGACCCGAGATCAGATCCGGCCTCAGAAAATGAGCACCCACGCATAAATAATGACTAGCCGTGTAACCTTGAGCAAGTTACTTAACCCCAATTGCTTTAAAAAATAATAATAATAATAATAATTCTTCGTAGTGGCCAAGAATTGGAAATTGAGGGGATGCCCATCAATTGGGGAATAGCTAAACAAATTGTAGTATATGAATAATGGAATACTACTATGCTAGTATCAAAAAATCATGAGCCAGAAGACTTCAGAAAAATATAGAAAGATTTAAATGAACTGATGCTGGGTGAAATGAGTAGAACCAGGAGAACATTGCCCCCAGTAACAGCCACATTGACTGACTTTGACAGACTTAGCTCTTCTCAGCAATGCAAGGATCAGAGATAACTCCAAAAGGTTCTTGATGGAAAATGCTGTTCACATCCAGAGAAAGAAGTCTGAATGCAGGTAGAAGCAGACTGTCTGCTCTCCTTTTCATGTTGTTTTGTTTCTTCTTCCTCCTGGTTCCTCCCGTTCTTCTTTACATCATGACTAATGTGAAAATATGTTTGATATGAATGTATATGTAAGCCTTTATCAGATTGCATGTTATCTTGGGGACGGAGAAAATTTTAAATTCAAAATCTTATGGAAGTGAATGTTGAAAACTAAAAATAAATTAATTATTTTTTCGATAAATAGATAGAATTTGTTTCCCTTGTGATCCTGTGTCTTTTATGTTATGCATTCAAAGACATGATTCTGAGCAAGGTTGCTCCAGCCTGACTGCCCCAGAGGTCCAGTACACACCAGAAGGGTGAAGAATCCCCTATCTGGTCTGACTGCTTCATTTTGCAGATGAGGAAACTGAGGCCCAGAGAGTTGCCTCAGGCCCCCTAGTCAATGAGTTAATAGAAGAACAGGATAAGAACCCAGGGGAAGGAATTCTGTTCAATAGGTGTTTATTGGGTAAAATAATAGTGATACTCTGGGCAGACATGGCCTGGGTACAAAGGATGGAGAGATGACCAGAAGCTGTTAGGTTAGTCCTAGGGAGAGGCTTGGGGCCCTGGGGGAGCCAGGAGAGACAGACCAGGGTGCATTCCTCTTATTTATCTAAGAATCTCCCCTCCCTCATCTCAGTCTGCACTTGGAAGTTTCTGGTGACTCCAGAACCATCCAGGGTCAGGCAGCATGACTGTGTCCCGAGGAAGCAGAATCCCAGGATCTTGTAGCTAGGAGGACCCACGAGGGCATCTGCTCATTTTTTCGACATCCCTGCTAAGGCCTTTGCTCCAAGGGTACCTTGGCTGGGCAGTGAGGGAGCGTGGGAATCCTACTAGGTCTTAGGGCCCAGAGGGTCCCAGGGGTGTAACACAGGCCCTCTGTATAATGTTAACTCATATGTGAAAACACATTTCTCCTACTTAGTCACAGACCTTTGTAACCAGGATGGAGTTTGTGCTACCTAGGGAGTGAAGTAATGAATGTGTAACAAGAGGTCTCAGGCATCTTATGTTCCTCGGTTGGGGAAAGTCCACTTGTGAGCTCCCACTGGAGACCTCGAGCAGGGAAGAGGGAGGGCCCCAGAGCAGGGCAATGGTGAGGCTAGCCAGGGGCCTGGCTGAGGTCCTGGCCAGAGGAAGTGGCCACACCAGCATTCGAACCCAAGGCTTTCCCTTTCTGGCATGACAAACCTCATCCTTCCCTTGTGCAAAGCTGGGGATCATTTCTTCCCAAGGATGTTAGAGCTTGGTCTGGAGGGGCAGCGCCCCCTGCCGTGACTTCCTCAGCAATCTGCTCCAGCATCTTTGGACCCTGGGGATGGGAGGTAAGTTTCACCCTTGTTCTAGACTTGGTCCCCTCCCTTTTTCCCCTTTAGGGAGCTCTGGAGATCTGGGCAGAAGAGGTCAACAGAGCTTGAGTGTATGAACAGGCAGTTGAGGGGTAACTAAGCGTGGGCCAAAGGTACCCAGACTGTGTCAGGGGTGGGGAACCACAGAGTGGGTACATGGTGTTTGGGGAAAGGACCAAGGAGGAAACCCCTGGGAAGGTCCTAAGGGAAGGCTGGAGGTCACCTACTGGCTCTGGGCTTGTTCCAAAGTGTCAGGCAAGGGCAGACCCCTTGTCTCAGGCAGGAAGACAACGAGGAAGGTGGCTGCCAGAACAGTGGTACCAAAGAGTATGGGCGGCAAGAGGGGGAGGGTAGGGCCTGCCAGCAGGACCAGTGAGGCCATCATACCTCCCAGGTGGCCCACCATGTTGGTGATCCCCATTCCAGTCATCCTGCAAAGCAGCAGAAAGGGTGGGGGTCAAGGCACAGGCTCACACACACAGACACATGGTCCTCAGAGAATTCCTGACGCCCAGATCCCAAGATTTAGAGCACGAAGACCCTTGGAGGTTACCTCTTGGGGAGAATGGGCCTTGTCAGGGTCACACAGTTCTGAGTAGCAAAGCCAAGACCTGGATCCAGATTTCAGTGTGTTCTACTCTTACAGTAAGTGCTTAATAAATGCTTGCTTAGCAGAGCCTTCTAGCCCTTTCCACCCTGCCAAGCTCCAGAGGATTTCAAGTGTGTGGAGACAAAGGTGGAGGAGGGCCCAGGGCTCACCGGAGGGAGGTTGGGAAGACCTCAGAGGCGATGAGGATGTTGCAGCTGAGGGAGGCTGACATGAAGCCCTTGGACAGCACAGACAGTGCCATCCGAAGGTGGCCCAGCTCTGCAGGCACAAGGGGGCAGAGGCCAGAATCAAACCAGACTCAAGGGATGACAACTCAAGGTACAAGGGGAGGATTGGGGAGAACAGGGGAAAGGATGGGGCAGCAGCCCAGCTCTTGGTCAGAGCTGCCAGGCCAGGGGGAGAACCTAGAGCACTAGGGACCAAGAATTTCCCCTAGGTTTATGAAATCATTGGAGCAGAAAGGGACCTCCCTGTAAGAGATGAGGAAGCTGGGGCCTGAGATGATTTGGCAAAGAGCACACCATGAGGATGTGTTCTAACTGGGCTTCCCATGGCTGCCCCAGCCTTCCTTCTCCAGGGCCTGGGATTCCCTCAAGCATAGTTGACCCACCTCCTAAGGCCTTTCCCACCAAAGTTGTCCCAAGGCCGTATTTGAGCTCCCAGGCCCATGGGAAGTGGGAGCCAAGGAGCTGAGGGTGAAGGTCAGCCCTTCCATTGCCCCCTTCCACATCTCTGCAGGTGGTCTCTGGCCCAAGCCTCCCATACCCACCCTGTGGCACTGGGATGGCCCCCAGAAGGAGGCCCGCTCCGAGCACCATGCAGGAGGACAGGATGACCTTGCGTCCCAGGCGGTTGGCCAGCTTGGGCACCAGGAGGCGAAAGGGGAGATCTATGACCCCTAGGACAATCTGAACCAAATAGGGATCTTCCCCAGGGAAACGCTGGAGATTCAGGGCCAAAGAATAGAAGGAAGAACTGGCAGAGAACCTGGCGGGGAGGGGGAAAAAGGAACAGGAAGATGGGGAATTAACCCAAAACTGTCTCTGCTTGGAACTTCATCTTCTTCATTGGTAAAATGGGAGAGCTGGACTGGATGGCCTGGGAGGGTACTCTGAATGCTGACCTTTCAAGGTCCCTCCCACCTCTGATGTTCTAAAGCCCCTTCTAGCTCTGATGCCCCATGTCCTATTTTCCAAGGTCCCTCCCACCTCTGATGTCCCATGTTCTACGTTCCAAGGTCTCTCCTGGTTTGGATGTTCTGTGTTCTGTGTTCCCAACTCCCTTCTGTCTCTGATGTTTCATGCTCTAAGGTTCATCCTAGCTCTGACCTTCAGGGCTCCAAGGTTCTTGCTACCTCTCACATTCTACAGCCCACAAAAAGCAACATTTATAAAACATTAATATTTTACAAAAGATCAGCCTTGAGGCCCCTTTAAGAAGCAGGTTCCCTAAATTAAGCACATAATAAGTCCTCCAGCAATGCTTGCTGAAGCAGCAGTATTAGATCCCACTTACAAAGGCTTGGGCTTGCTCATACACAGGGTCCCCCAAACTTGTCCATAAAAGGTGTGTCTCCATTGACCATGTAGAGGGGGCTCCCCCCAAGTCTCAATCCTGCACATTCAGTCCAAAAGCAGCCAATGCCTTCTTTTATCCCCTTTTTTCCAGAGCACTTTGGCCAGAGGATATATAATAAATGCCTGTGGAATTCTAGGAAACTTACAGAACATCCAGCCTAGCCTTCTAACTCTGCAGACAAAGTTGTGGCCCAGAGAGGCACCTAGCCATCCACCCATCTTGGTGACCCTGGGTGAGTTAATGCTTTTCTAGGCCTCAGTTTTCCTTATCTATAAAGGAAGAGGGTTGGGCCAGATGACTTTTGAGGTTCCTTCTGGCCCTAGAACTAAGGTCCTGGGGAGAGGAGAGATGAGCCTGCCCTTCCCCCCACCCCAGGTCCTTCCTTCCATCTTGGTCTCTGTAATGGGAATCTGAAGATCTTCCCTGCCCCTTGGCCCTTTGATAGGCTTAAGTGACTCTGAGAACATTCTCTGATTTGAAAATATACTCTGCCCCCTAATAGGCTAAATGTGATCACATGGAGCCTGTGGCAGGGGGCTTGTTTTTCAGGAATGCCCACACCTTGTTGCTTTGTGATTGGGCAATGGGTCAAGAGGGTTGTGACATTCTCTGACCCAGGAGAAGGCTATATATACCCTGATGTAAGGTTTGGGGGCCCACTTTGGGAAGAGTTGTGTGATTTGACCAGTTGAGACTCTGGGCAGCCATTAAGAGCCCCCTGGCTTTGAAAACCCAGATGTAGATGCTTCCCTTTCTGGTAACTGACTATGTATGGATGTAATGATCAGACAGCTGGAAGCCTGTCTGCTGATCTGTTTGTCTGTATTTGTTGTCTGCTTGTAACTTCTGTTTGTATTCTCTGAAGTTCAGGGTGCTGACCTTTTTCCCTTGAACTTGGTAAATGACATATGTTCAATTAAAGCAAGATTGTTAACTGATTTTGAGTTGCTTTCCTTTAGGAAAGCAGATTTAAGAACCTGTGTTGGCATCCACCCTAGGTATGCTGGGGTGCTTGCTGTTACAGTCTCTCACTCGCTTTCTATTTCCTCCCCTACATCTCAAACTTTCCTGGCTGTTTTCTGTCTCTTTTCCCACCTCACTCACCAAATGCCCATGATACAAGCCAATACGGCCAGCATCTCACGGCATCGAAATAGGTCCAGGAAAGAAGACCCTGGAGTTCTTCCTACCTCTTCCTGGGAATAGTCTGATTCCAGCATCTATGGGGAAGAAAAAAGGGTCTCAGAGGCTGGATCCAGTGGACTCTGGTGGGCAAAGCCTGGAACTAGGTGAGGGCAGGGGGACTCTGGAGCAGCCCCTTTCCTGCACCTCCTTACCTCCAGGGAGAGCTGGACCCTGGCTGCTGGAACCCTGTTCATCCAGGATACCAGACTCAAGGCCCGCAGAGCCCCAGAAAAGTGCCGCCTCACCATCAGCCACCGAATAGATTCTGGGAGCCACCTGCAGAACCAACAGTCAGTTCATGGCCTGACCACCCTCTGAAGCCCAGAGGCCTGAGTGGGAGCCTTCCAGTAACCTTCCCCATGGGTGGTAGGGCCCAACCCTAAGGTGCTCACCAGCTACAGAGGAAGCAGAGGGCAAAGGGTGCCCCAGCAGCCAGCTGCAGGTGCCTCCAGCTCCGGAGACCAAAAGCCAAGATGGCCAGATTGAGCTGCCCTAGGCTGAGCACAAATGAAAGGAAGCCAGATACTGCTGCCCGGTGAGAGGGTGTTGTCCACTCCAGAACTGGGTAGAGAGGGAGCCTCATCTCACGGTGCTGACTCTCCCAGCTGGGCCTGTTGCCTCCCAGGCCCCCCACCCCCGCAGGTCCATCTCTACAAGGGGGCACTTTGCTTTCATGGCATTGGGGTAAAGGGGATAGTCTCTCAGCAAACCCAGGAGGGGGGCAATCAGGGAGCATAGAAAGTCAGAGGCAGGAGGACCCTTGAATCTAGAGCATTGAATGTCAAAGGTGGGGGATGTCTGGCAGCCCCTTGGGGTCAGATATGAGGCTCACCTGCTATTCTATTCCAGGGAGAGGCTGAGAGAAAGCCTGCCACCCATTACATGGGCCCTAGCCTCCCATCCAGCCTGGAGCCAGAGCCAAGCCTCTGGAGGGAACCCTCTGGGTCACCTGCCCCCCCACTCACCGAGTCCTATTCCATTGAGCACCAGCCCAGACATGCCAGAGCCACATAGGCAACGACAGACACAGTAGATGGAGAAGGAGGGAGCCAGGGCTGTCCCCGTGCTAAGAGAAGCCACCTGAAGGAGGCACCAGAAGAAGATGGTCCTGCGGCCCAGCCTGGGGGGGGGGAGGGGCCGGGGTCAAGGGCAGCCTGGGCTGGAGCAGCCCCACCAAGCCCCAGAGCTGGGGAGAGAGAAAGCTTCCGCTGAGGTGAGGTGCCAGGCAAGGCCACAGCCTGGCCAACCCAAGTCATGGGCTTTGGGGGCAGCCCTGGAAAGGGTCTCGGCTACCTGCGCAGGAATCGTCATCACTCCACCCCCTCTCTGAGAAGGGTTTCTTCAACCTTTGCTGCCAATCCCTAGGGTTGGGAAATCTTGGCACACCCCAAGAGTGCCCAGTTCATTCTGGGACCACCCTCAATTCACCCTGGCCCCAGCGATGCCAATTGGGCAAGGCTCACCTGTCGGCCAACCCCCCAAACACGATGGCACCCAGGAACACTCCTGCCATGTAAACTGATTGGGCCACCCCTTGGAGGCTTTTCAGGTTGCAGACCAGGTCCCACTGTTGGGGCAGAGAGAGCATCTGTGTCCATATTGCGGGTGGTAAGGAAAATGGTGGGGGAGAACTGGACTACGAGGGAGGAGAGCTGAGCTGGGCAGCCCTGATCACCAGGCACCTTGGGGAGTTCACAACACATCTCAGAGCCTTGGTTTCCCCCCTCTGCACCTCCCAAGACTATGAAAGGTGGAGTGTAAGGCACTGGTTACATGCCTGGGGAAGGAACAGTTCCAGGAGAGTCAAGAAGAAGAATGGAGTCTAAAGGGCGAGGCCCTGAGGAGGAGGAACAGACTTGGCTGTGGCCTCCCTTGTGTTCTTCAAGGCTGCTTAAGAAATAGCTTCCACCTAAAGCCTTCCTTGATCCCACCTGCTGCTAGTGCCCTCCCCCATCCCCCAGTCTGCCTGCTCTCCATTTCGTAGCTGCTGAGACAGACATGAGGAACCTGAGCTTGGTGTCTGGAAGGGCCCTTAGACATCATCAGTCCCACTGCCGGCAATCACCAGGCTGGACGTGAGAAAGACAAGTGACTTTCTGAGGGCAGACAGCGAGGAGGACCTTCGGCGGGACCAGGGTGGCCCCAGTCCTCTGTCAGTTTGGCATGGCTGAAGGCCAGCTTCTTAACAGGGGAGACCGTTGCTCTTTTGCATCCCCAGCACATAAAGCTTGGTGCTTTGTATACAGTAAAAACTCAATAAATGCTCACTGCTCACTTACTACCTAGGACTTTAGGCAATCATTCCACTTCCTTGGGCCTCAGTTTTCCCATCTGTCCACTTCAGAGGTCCCTTCCAGCACCAGGCTCTAGAGTCTGGCCCCTCCCCATTTTTCCTGACTGATTTCACAATGTGCCTTCCCCCACTTTGGGACACCCCTCCCTCAGTTCACCCCCCCCCCCACAGTGCCTGGTGCGTAGTGGGCACTTTGCCTGAGCGCACTCCTCTTTCCCCACCTTTCCCCACACTGAAGTCCTGCCCATCCCTCAAGGTCTGTCTCCTCCAGGAAGGCAGCAACCCTGACCCTGCAGGCCAGAAGGGACTTCTCCCTCCTTGAACTCCTGCAGTGTCTTGTCTCTTTCTCAAGTTGTTTCCCAAACGTTTCTCATCCTTTTGCTAGAGTATAAACTCCAGAAGGACAGGACTTTCTTGTGACCTTCAAAGCCCCAGGCAGAGGGTCTCACACACAGGAAGACCTGAGTTCAAATCCTGTCTCAGACACTTCTTAGCTGCATGACCCTAGGCAAGTCACTTCCCTCTTTGGGTCTCAATTTCCTCATCTGCAAAATGGGGGAAATAACAGCAGCCGCTGGGGTTGTCATGAGTTTCCAGTGAGATCGTGTATGTAGAAAAGCTAGCCACCACCGTCATGGCCATGCTGGTACCTCAGTAATGATGGTGCTCTGAATCGTGCTGAAGTTGTACACCCAGCCCTCCACACAGCTCTCGGTCTCATTGGTGGCATTGCCCTTGAAACGGAGGCATTTCTCCCGCTGTCCCTGAGCATCCACCGGCCACACTGGAGTGTCACTGGAGCTCCTGCAGTAGTGGTCAGGAATGGAGGCTGTGAAATTCTGCAGAAAACTGTGGGTGCTCACAAAGGCAAAAGACACAGACACTATGGCCAAGAGGACCATTTGGAAGCGCCCCCAGCCTCCCGTCTGCTCCAGCAGGCCCCCCAGCCCCTTTGCCTTCCTCTCTAGCCCCCCTTCCTCTCCCAGGCCCCTGCCCCTGCCCATGCTTCTCCAGCCCACAAGCCACCCTCCTTGGAACTGACCACGAAGTAGCTTAGGGGGAGCAAGGTCCAGTCCTGAGGTGCTGAAGCATGAGATGCTGAAAGTTGATAGGGCAAAGGTCACAGGATGCTGGAATCTGGGCTGTGGGGCATGGAAGGAGAGTCTGAATACAAGGGGTGAAGAAGTCTGGGGCAAAGGGCTTGGGGATGGGGGGCTGCTGGGCTCTGGGGGTACAGGCTGGAGGACTCTGGATGCAGGGGAAAGGAAACAGGCCTTCAGGAATGGGATGCTGGGAAGGGGGCCAGGACGGTTTCTACTAATGTTTTGTTTGTTTTTGCAATAAGCACACCTCCTTCCCCATTCTGTTGGCCCCCAGGCTGAGATCCCCATCAATTCATTTACTCCCAGGGAAGGGGGCTGAGCCCAGCCTGGGGCGGGGTTAGTCATCCACCTCTCCATTCCAATCTGGCCCTTTAATCCTGAGACTATGATGTCACTGAACACTGTGCTGAAGGGAGGGGGACTGCAGGACCTAGGCTGACTTCATTTCCCGGCAGCCTCCGGAGAACTACATCTCCCAGCGGCCCCTGGCTTGACCAACTCAGGTTAACGCTTTTGCTGCTGGCTTCCAAGGACTTGAAGTTCTGATGAGGTTGAATACGCCTCCCCAACCACCCAGAATGGGAGACTGGGGGTTCCAGGTCTAGAGAAGTCTCCTGGTAGCCTGGGTTCCCCAGTCCAAACCCATCATTCAGTCAACAAATATGTCTTTAATAGGGCATTGTACTGGGTACAGAAAGGATGCCTAAAGATGCTGGCTTGAAGGAGCCCCTCAAGAAGCTTCCTGTCTAGTATGAGAGAGAGAAAATGGACATTCTGATAAGATGGATTAGAACATGAGTGCTATGAAGTCAGATGGGAACAGGGAACATATTTGGAAAGTGGAGAGAATGCTACCCTTGGGCGAAGATTTCTCTCTCTGGGCCTCAGTTTCCTCATCTGTAAAATGAAGGAGTTAGACTAGTTGGTTCCCGGGGGGGGGGGGGGCGCCCTCTGAGCATGGGGCAGGGCCTTGAAGGATAGCTCAAATCCCCAGGCAGCTTTCCCCCCAGAACCTTCTGGTCCCTACTGACCTCCAAGGCCTTGCTACTTGCTTAATCCATGCAAACAAAAAGGCCAACGTCTTTAGGGCTGGAAGGGAGGGACTTTGGGGATTTTCTAGCCCACCTCCTCCTTTTCCAGACGGGAAACCCAGCAAGGGGAAGGGCAAATGACCTGCGTGGGATCCCAAAGGCCATGGCTCCACAGCCAGAAATTTCTCCAGAGACCGTGCAGTTGGATGGTATTTCACCAACAGAGGACTCTGAGTCCCAGAGAGGGGGCATGCACGGTGAGATTGGATTTCAAGCCCCTCACTCCGGAGTCACCATTCTGTCTGTCTCGCATCTCTCGTCTCCCCATCTGTCAAATGATGGAACTGGACCAGACCGTGTCCAAGCGCAGCCGGGTGCGTGACGGGGAGCCGGCGGGCGCCTTTAAGCCGAGCAGGACTACATTTCCCGGGCCTCCCCGACCGGGATGACGCAGCCCCCTCCCCCCCCTCCCCCTCCCCCGCGGGGAGGCGCAGGGCGGGCGGGGGGGGGGCGGGGGGGAGGTGACTTGATGTCATTCTGAGCAGCTGGGGCGGCCGGTGCAGGCAGGCGGAGCGCACGGAGCTCCTGGCCCCCTCCCCGCCGCCCGCCAGCGCCCCCCAGAGCCAGGAGCGGCCCCCCCCCTCGCAGTCGCAGGGGCCACAGGGGGAAGGGGGGACCAGCAGCAGCCCCGGCAGGGCGCTCCTTCCTTCCCTTCCCTGCGATCGCTCCCCAGGACCCAGGCGCTCGGAGCTCCCCGCACGCACCCCGAGCCCGGGCTCAGCCCCAGCCCTGGCCCCGGCCCGGGCCCCAGCCCCGGGAGGGGGGGGTGCGTGCAGTGGGGCATGCTCCAGCGCCCGCAGGGGTCCCCCTGGCCTCGGGCTTCCCCAGCTGGGGCGAACCCCCAGGAGCGCTGCCTCTCCGCTCTCCAGCCCAGGCCAGAGCGGGGCCAGCCCCTCGCCGTGCACCCCCGCCCCTGAGGGGGGCTCTAGCTGAGGGTCCCACCCAGCCTCAGGGGGCCCCCCACACCTGGGTCCCTGGGAGGTGAGTGAGTGGCCCTGCCTCCAGCTTTGGGGAGAGAATGTGGGAATCTTCCTCATTCCCCACACTCTGACTCCAGGGGAAGATTAACGAGCTCTCTTCCTGGTCTTTCTCTTTCTCCCTACTCTGGCTTCCCCCTCCCTCCTCCCATCTCTCTTTCCACTGCCTCTATTTCTGCATCTAGGCTCATTCTACCTCGACTTCCCCTCAATAAGAACTCCATAACCAGCTTCTCCTGGCCCTCTCCCAAGAGCCTGACACCTGAGGACCCCCACCTCTTCTAGCTGCCCCCCAGGGACTGACTGGTTACTTGGTGGGGCCCTGGGGGGGGGGGGGCGAGGGGAGGAGTATTTGTACCAGAGTCCCTCCTCACCAGATCCATACCCTGGCCAGGATGGGTCAGCCAGGGGTTCCCTGTTAGCTAGGACTTTACCCAGCATCCTCTTGGCAGAGTGGGCATCTGGGGGGGGGTGTGACTCCTTTCCCCTTTGCCCCTGACGCTGCTGACCCCCCTTAGTCATGGACACCAAGCTGCCCCCAGCGAGCACCCCAACCAGCCCTTCCTCCCCGGGGCTATCTCCAGTTCCCCCACCGGACAAAGTAGATGGCTTCTCTCGGCGGTCCCTCCGGCGGGCCCGGCCCAGGCGCTCCCACAGCTCTTCCCAGTTCCGATACCAGAGCAACCAACAGGAGCTCACCCCCCTACCACTACTCAAGGGTGAGTGGGCCCTGGGACCCGGGAGGGCTGCCCCAGGATCAGATGCCAGCTTCTCTCTACCCTTTTGCTGCCTGTCCCTCGGGGCCCTGCCCTGCTCTTTCTGCCCCTCTGACCCCCTTTGCTGACGCATGTTCTGTTCTGCCTTAGGGGTTGCCCAGTGGGGCATCCCAGCCTGGAGTAGGGTGTCTTGGTTCAGCTTGGGGACATGCTGCGGAAGCCCCAGGCCCAGCCTTTGGCTGGTTCTACCAAATACTGAGGCAGAATGAGTGCTGCCGATCTCAGCCAGTCACTGGGCTCCTGAGATGTGTGTGTGCCTGGCTGGGGATCCCTCAGGCATGTTCCTAGCTTTCCAGCCCAAACTCCCCGGAGGCATCTGAAACTGTTTACTTGGTGTGGCTTCTGGTTTGCTTCCTGGCCTAAATGGGCTGAGGGGGAAAGAGCTAGTAACTGTAGCAGCTGCCCCCAGAAAGCTGAGGATCCTGGGGGGCAGCTTTTTACTTTAAAAACCCATCACCTTCCTACTCAACTCCAGGGAAGGGAAAATAAGGAAACAAGAGTGAGACAGAAGCAAAGAGCTTGGTGTCTTGGCAGGGCCCTAGGAGAGCCAGGGAGCAGAGCAGGGCTGCAGGTGGATCAGCAGGCTGGGGCCTGGGCTGGGCTGGGGCTGGGACAGGGGCAGGTAAGGCCTTGGAAATCTGATCTGGGGAGGAAAGAGCAGGACCTAGGATTTGGGAGCATCTGCCTGTCTCCCATTCACTGCCCTGGCCATGCTGCTGGAGCCTGACCCACAGGGCTCAGGCTGGCCCCCACTTTGCTCCTCAGATGTACCAGCCTCCGAGCTCCATGACCTGCTGAGCCGCAAGCTAGCTCAGTGTGGGGTCCTCTTCGATTTCCTGGATTGTGTGGCTGACCTGAAGGGGAAGGAGGTGAAGCGAGCAGCCCTCAATGAACTGGTGGAATGTGTGGGGGGCACCCGGGGCGTCCTCATTGAGCCGGTGTATCCGGATATCATTCGCATGGTGAGCAGGTCTGAGTCCCTCAACTCCCTGAGAAGGCAGGACTTGGGGTCAGGCTGCTTGCCCTTGGTGGGTTACAGACCATAGATTTATGACTGAAAGGGACCTTAGAAGTCATCTAGTCCAGTCTCTGGATTTGACAG
>WOXC01001420.1:0-117782 GCA_011680675.1 Gymnobelideus leadbeateri | reverse complement strand
CCAGATAACATTCTACCTATCATAATTCTCTCACTTTTTCCTACTCGCAGTACCAAGAGGCTGTGTCATCATAGTCTGTTTTCCTGTCTCTCCTTCCTGAGTGCTGTCACTAAGCAACTTCCCGCTTCTATAAAGTTTACTCCTAGCAAATCTACCACTGGGTCTCCACCCATGCCACTGTTTTGATTTTTTTCTCAGGATATTCAGTATCCATTCACCAAACATTTGTATAGGGCAGCTCAATACCTGAGGGTGAGAAGAAGAGCTATATAGTAAAGATAGGAATTTGATACAAATTTGATAAAAATTTCTGGGCTGTACCAGCACGATTTTTTCCTTGCCTTTCCTCTGTTCTTATATTGTTGTGGGAGACCCACAAAATCTGGGAGAAGGGAGGAAAAAACAACAACAGCAAAACAAAACATGCAGAACCAGACAACTCTTGGTGGTTTGTTGAAAGGGCAACCTATGATGATGGTCTTGAGGAGGTAGACACTGGCAATCATGAATTAACAAAAGCTTTGAGGAATTTCTTTTCCCAAGTAAGTTAGTTATCTGGGATGATGTAATGCAATTCAGAACTAGCCATAGCATGATTCAAAGACAAACTAAATGCTTGTGACTTTTGTTTAACTGACTGACTGTTTAGTGTTCCAAAAGGGCTTGGTACCTGGAGGCAAAGACTCTTCTGGAAAGAAATTCTGGGAACTGACAAATTTCTCCCCTAATGGAGTGGAAAGAAACAACCAAACAAAAACAAAAACTGCTGAGACTGTTCCACTAGCCAGATACTGGGCTGCTGAATGGCCTGCCTGTCTCACTTAAAGAGCTGAAGTTTTAAGCTTCTGGATTTTAAGCCAAGAGCTCATCTCTCTTCTCCTTATACTAAAGAGTAGCTCCTCAGCTGAGGACTCCAGCCAATGTCAGGACATGGAAGCATAGAGGAACTCCACAATCATCTCCCCAGGGGAGCATTATAGAGTAGGGATTATAAAACCATCGGAACATCCTCATCCTCATAACTAACATGTATATAGCATTATGTGCTAGGCATTGTGCTAAATGCTCTCTCTTTCTCTTTGTGCTATAGATACACATTGTGCTTTATCTATATATAAATGCTGTGTATGTAGTGCTTATATTACATTGAGTTGTAATCAAAGGCATTTAATGAAACAGTGTTTTTTAAAGGAGGAAATGAACATGTCCCCTATAAACCTTTTTTAGGGTTTCCTGCTGACATTCATGAGGAAGAATAGACATGCCTAGGGAACACATGTGAAGGGACACACATAGAGAATATATCTGTGTATGGATACATATATACATATGTGTATATATCAGTGCATATATGCTATATGTAATATATAATGATGGTGCATATACATATAGTATAGTACACAATTTATAGATGCATATATACATGTGTATATATACATATATGTATACATACATATATAAATGTAATAAATAAAATTTAATCCTCACAACAACCCTGGGAGGTACATGTTATTATTATTTTACAGATAATTTTATAGATGAGAAAACTGAGGTGAACAACAGAGGTGAAGTCACTTATCAAGGATCATATAGCTAGTAAGGGCATATTTTGAACTCAGATCATCTTGATTCTAGGCCCAGCAGAGATTACAAACCTAGACTAGACTATATACCATGTTCAGAAGAGAGAAGGAGCATGATGACATCATCAGAAAGTATTAAGAACTCTGAACTGGTGTTATGAGTTGCCCTTTCACCCGTGCATCTAGGCCAAATGTATTCTTTATGTGTCCCTTCACATGTGTCCCCTAATAAAGTCTATTCTTCCCATTGGACATCTGTGGGAAACCCTAAGCCAGGTTTACAGAGGGGATATATTCAATTTCTCCTTAAAAAATGCTGTTTCATTAATTGCCTTTGAGTATGTCTTCTGGAAAACTGGTATGTCTTCTGGATGAGTGGTAAAAGTAACTTCATCATTAGGGGCTCAAGAACTATGGTTTTTTAAATAGATGCAGAACCCCACAGTGTTCCTTGATACTAGAGAAACTTTGCTGGGGATTCCATATGCAAGTAGAAAATGACCTAGTTGTTATACCTATGTTAATTGTACGAGGCTTCTTTGGAAGATAAAGCCTTGATCTCATGGGACTTACAGTCTAGGAGGAGAATCAGATAAAAACAAACACAATTTACAACGTTAAATAATTATTTTAGGTAACAAATAGGTACTTAATAGGTACAAAACCCAATTCTCGATGATATCTTGCCAGTGGAGGAAATCATGAACGTTAAAGTGATATTTACATAATGCTTTTAAAATGTACAAAGTGCCCTCTCTATCTTGGACACAGAGAAAAAGAGGTGTTATTTCTCCCTTTCTCTTTCTAAAAAAATGATAAATATTCTCTGTGTTTTAGTCTCTCTGTTTCTCTTTCTGTCTGTCTGTCTGTCTCTGTTTTTGGAACTAAACCAAAGGACCTAAAGGGTTTTTTTTTAAACCTCATTTTACACATAGGAAATTGGGGCTAAAGTATTGTAACTGCAGGATCACAGAGTTTATGAGTTTTAGAGCTAGAATTTTGAGCCCAGGTCTTTCAAACCCCAAGCTGAGTATGCTGTTCACTGTTGTGGACCCAGATGTCTCTGGAGGGGAGAGTGAGGCTGGTGACTTTTCACAGCCCTCCCTCACTTAAATCCAGTTCACTTGCATGTCATGGCATCCCCTTCCTGATGCCATAGTCCTATTCAAGAATGAAGGACAAACAATAATGACTTCTATGGAAATATTTATGAACTTCCACTCCTCTTACCTAAGATTTAAGAAGCTTAAATTATTGCAACAAAATCTGCCAGAATTGTACTCCAAATCTCACAACTCCAGATTTTATTTTGCTTTTTTCTATGATATCAAACTAAGTCTTGTAAACCTTAATGCATGATATGAATAAATGTGAATGATTACTTATAATAACAATAATAGCAAGAGCTGATATTTATATAGCATACTGAGAGTTCCAAAGTGCTTTACATACATGAGCTCATTACTTATAATACCTATTTGTTGTATGTGAAACAAGATGATACATGTAGAGTGCTTTATAACCAGAAAGTGCTATGGAAATGTGAGTTCTTTATGATATTATAGCTTTAATTTCTCCCCTGAGCTCCAGATACCCATTCCCAGCTGCCTGCTCAACACTGATACCTATCTGTCTTGGCAGCATTCCAAATTTTCCTTAGAACTGAGAGAACATCATTTTCCCTCCCAAAACTTGTCCTTCATCACAATTCCTGTACTATCATTAACGGAATCACACTGTTCTAGGCCAGGAAGTTTAGAGTTACTTTGACTTTCTGCATCAGACCACTTCTAACTAGTTCTCAAATCCTGTTGATTTTACCTTAGTCATAGCTCTCAAGTTAATTATACCATTTTAGAGGTGCAAAAGTGCCATAGAAGTCATTAGGCTAATGGGTCTTAGACCATGAATCATCTTTATGCTATATTTAGTGGCTTTCTTTTAGTTTTCTTTTTATTCTATGTCTACTGCCCTTGTCCAGGTCATTATTACCACTTATTTTATTATAATAGCCTTCTAGCCATTCTCTTGCCTCCAGTTTCTCTCCTCTGTAACCATCATGAGCACTTCTACTAGTCATCTTTCTTATATGCAGACCCAGGCACTTAACTCTACCACTAATAAATCCTTCCTACCTATGAAGTAAAGTCCAAACCCCTCTGAATATTTCTCTTTCATATTTTCCTAGCACATATTTTCTTATCTCTTTCATATTTTCCTAGTTCTTTTGCTGCTTCCACACTCTATTATCCTATACTGTATTTATTTATAAGTTTCATACCCATTTCTCATTCCCCTCTACCCAAAATATCTCAGATCTGGAATGGATTTATGGGGCTATCCATTCTAGACCTTGAAGAAGACTCCTTTGCCTGATGACCTCCACTAATGAGGAATAACCTAGTACATCCCAAGGAAGCACATTCATTCTCCTTTGGTTAACTCAGATTATTAGGAAATTTTTCCTTATTGTGAGCCTAAATGCGATTATTTTCAACCTCTATTTATTGCTTCCATCTACCCTTTCAGATCAGTCAAATGTAGTCTACTCTCCTATTAGTGACCATCTCAAATATCTGAATGGTATAAATGAGTGACACCATATAAGCAATAGGCAGAAAGGCAGGTTTGCTTAACTGTAAGTCTGCAATTGCATGGCACAGAGCCAGGATGCCATTGATAGTTCTGGTTCTCTTTTTATGTCTAGTGAACACCTTGCCTCCTCCTCTTCCTTATCTACCCATGCATTTGCACCTAAATTTTGAATGGTGTAGCCTTCATGTGCTGAAGAACTCATCAGGTCAGAAAAGTTAAAATACTGCATTTTTTTAATGTCTGTGTGACTACCCAACTCATTTCCAGTGAAAAGCTTTCTGTTACCTTAAAAGAAACAAGAAAATAAAAAGAAAAACAAAACCTCAAACCCTTTGCTCTCAATGTGGTAGGTCCCACTTTTAGCAGTATCACCTAATTACCATATGGCTTGAAATGTCATCTCCTATGGAAAGGAGACTGTGGACTCCCTTCTTAAAATTCTACTTGCTCCACAGGGTCTTCTCCTTCTGTAATAATGTATATGTGCCTGGCTGTACCCTAGTCTCTCTGTTTTTCATCTGATGACCCTTCAGGTCTTGGAAGACATTTGTCATGTCCTCTGTATATCTTCTTTCTTCCATGCTAAATTTCCTTGCTTTCTTTAGCCAGTCATTGTATGTCAGAAACTGACCATGGATGCTCTCCAGATTATCAATATTTTTCCTCAACAATGGTGCCAAAAACTAACCACGATAGTCCAGTTATAGGCTCACCAGGAACTATCACTTCCCTCTTTCTGTATATTATGCCTTTCTTTACAACCCAAGATCACATTAAGTTTTTTTTTTTTAACCACCATATCACATCATTGAGTTATATGGAATGTGCAGTCCTCTCTTTTTCAAGAAAAATGCTATCTAGTCATGACTCCTTTTGTCTTATGATTATCCCAGTTGATTTTAAAAATTGAGTGTAAGACTATATTTATCCTTCTTAAATTTCTTATTTGTTTCTGTCCCTAGTAGATTATAAGCTTTTAGAGGGTAAGGATGGAGATGTTTCCATCTTTATATCTCTAATGGCTAGTACAGTGCCCTGCACATTGCAGATATTCAGTAAATGCTTGTTAAAATTATACTTCAGAAATAGTAAATACTGTTACTAACTGGTGGTATTGCAGAAAACATCTTCAAGAACTTGGTGTTTCAACTGGTATTTCAACTTGGTGTTTCAACAAGAGACAGAAGTAAGGAGGTTTCATAGGAAGGAAAAAAGTGAATGGAGTTAGAGTAGAAGACATTCTAAGAATGGAGATCATTGTGGGGAAAAAAGGAATTGAGGTAGGAAAGCCCTGACATGTGTATGGGAGTTGGCCCATAGTCTCATATGGAGTAGAGTGGAATGAGGTAAAGTAAAATTTATAAGATGACATCAGTGAAAATTTCATCGGGTTAGGAATATCTTCAATAGGCTATTGTTTCCTTTTGCAAAATTTAAATTATTGAATAATTACAGACAGTACTGGAGAGAAATACACTTCCATCTTTCCCACAAGTTTATCAAATGTCTTAATTTTAGATAAAACAGCTTGTTTTTGTCGTCATTCTTATTCTCCTGCAATTCAGCTTATGCACCCTAGCCAGATTAATGCTGTTCTTCTGGGCTTATGTTGAGAGAGCAAAAGACTTTTTGCTTCCTTTATCATTTCAGGTGAATACAATGGTATATGTGGCTGTATTTATGTCTAGAACTATTTGGTATGAATGTATGCTTTCTGGAACCATTTGAATCCTATTAAAACTGACCACTCTTTAGCTCTCCAGGAAACAATTAAGTACAGCCTCCTCTCTGGATCCTTTGCAGATCTGTGCTTTAAACAACTCATTGAAGAGTCTGATGTCAGTCAGCTGTTGTAGAGAATGCTCAGCAGAGCTTTTCATAGGCTATGGGAGATGGGAACTTGAAGGACTTCATGTCACATTTGGAAGAAGCAGTGATGAAGATAGTCATGTATATTTTTTTAAATGACTTGAGGAATTGGCCCCATTTCCCAAGATGTTCCCTGAGGATTTTTCAGAAGAACATTCAGGAGATTGCTGGTAGGGATTGGAGACTTTTGGAAGGTCACCTATTGGAGTCTGCAGGAAGGGAACATTGCTGAAGATGGGATCTAGAGACCAAAGAATGGTGGTGATCCTGACCTTTCTTCAAACCTCCTTCCTTAAGAAAGAAGTTTAAGGTGATCACAATAGAAGACATTGAAGTAAGTTCAGTCAAGGATGTTGCAGTAGAGGAGGGTCAGCTTTTGCGAGAGCATAACTCTCCATTTTTAAAAGCATGATCTTAAGTGTACTAGCTGAACTCAAAAGAAACCATTCTGGCTGTCGGCAATAGGCCTGTGATAATAGGTCATTGTGCTTACTCTCTTCATTTTTATGAATGAATCTTTATGAAACCCTTTTGTGGTAAAATTCTAATGGAAGACTTCAGAACTTCTTGAGTAGACTGGAGAACAGAGAAAAACAAGAAGAGATCTGAGCGACGCTAGGTCCTGTAAAAGATGCAACACTGTGGCACTCTCCAAATGACCTAAATCAGAATTTCTTTTTATGGCACATCACTGAGAAATATAGTCCTAGTTTGCTTTTTGCACTGATGTAATAATTTCACCTAACTAGTGTCTTCTAACAATGTATATAACAAACAATATTTGAAAGTAACAATACTACTTTGCTTTTTAAAAGCAATTCATAATTTTCACTAATTGAAAGAGGGATTTTGAAGTTATTATGATATTATATTTTATTTCTAATTTCTTAAAATTTAGATTATACCTGCCATTGATTGCTTTTATTAATAAAGAAAATTTTAAACTGGTTACATTAATAGTCCTATTTTATATATTAAAATTAATATCCTCTTAGGAATGAATGTGTATATATATGTACATATATTTGTGTGCATTATATATATGTATATATTTATAGATATGTGTGTATGTCTGTCTACTATCTTTCATCTATCTATCCATACATCCATCTATCTTCTAAAAAATGTAAGGTACCATTCCATTTTAGCACCCAGAAGGTTATGAAATGCATCTGGTCCCTTAAAAATAATGCAGTGTTCTGCATGTGGTCCTTTATCCTAGATGGAGATTATAAGTAAATATTGTGGTATTGGATGTCAGTAACAGAGAATGCTGAAGTGAAGCCTTCATTTGATTGAAATGTATTTGTTGTTTTCGTTGAGTTGTTTTTGTCATGTCTGACTCTTTGTGACTCCATTTGGGGTTTTCTTGGCAAAAATATTGGAATGGCTTATTTTCTTCTCTAGCTCATTTTTACAGATGAGGAAACTGAGGGTTAAATGATTTACCCATAGTCATATAACTAGCAAATGTTGGAGGTCAACTTTGAACTCAGGGAGAGGAGTTGTCCTTCTTATAATAATAACATATTATTATAGAACTATTTCATGAAAAGGTTCATTGTAGAGGTTATGGGACAGGCTTAAATCATGGTAAACTCATTAGGTTTTAAGTTCCAAGAATCATTGACGTCTCTTCGCACCATGTTGTCACTCCCTCTCCTTCCCAACTTTCCATCTCCCAGTTACTACATGATTAGCTGATACCAACTTATAAACAGCATGCAATTGAGGAA
Organism: Gymnobelideus leadbeateri; assembly: GCA_011680675.1. NCBI lineage: Eukaryota > Metazoa > Chordata > Mammalia > Diprotodontia > Petauridae > Gymnobelideus > Gymnobelideus leadbeateri. Next base: position 109,999 of record WOXC01001420.1, on the reverse strand, counting down.
AAGTTAGATAATAGTCTGGATTGCCTTTGGAAAATTACACAATTCTTTTAATGAATCCAGTGACAAAAACGTCTTTTTAAACGCTAATGTGTTCTTCTAATGATACTGTATGACTATAAATCATGAGACGCTACAGTCTGAAGAACGGACATTAAGAATCACTCAGAAGGCAATGGAGAAGTGCAGGGTGGGTATGAACAGGAGGCAATGCATATTGCAGATATAGACTGGTGCAAAAGAAGTGTCATCAGAGAAATATAGAACCAGAAAAAGTGAGAGATGAGGGCCAGTTACATAGTGAATTTGAAAGACAACTGAAAGCATGTATAAATTCAGCGGCATCATGCAATGTGGCAAAACTATGATGAAAGCCCATAGCAAGTTGTGTGAATTTATGAGAGGGTAGCAAGGATGGACTATAATACACATCATGGGAAAGAATATACACATTGATGAGCTCACAGGTTTATTGGAGAATTGGAACATGTGGCTTTGTCATGCCCTGCCTCCCAGTATTATTGTTTTCCCTTTTGCCTCAGTATAGTTATTCACCAAATTATGTTTTGCTTAAGCTAATATAAATTTTTATTTCCTAGAAATATACTGACTAGGCCGAGAATTATCAAGCACAGATTCACTCTGTGTCAGATTATTCTGGCCCATTTATCCAATACAAGTGTCACAGATACTGAGGCTTCTTAAGAGTCTATCCATTATGGTGAACTTTTAATAAATAAACTTGGCTTTACTTTGGCTGAGGAGAAAAAAAAAGAAATATACTGGCTAGACATAATTCCCTCATTATATACCCAGGCTGTATAGGCTAAACATGACCCAGAAGTATGTTGAGTAGTGGAAAAAAATTGGTGGAGGATACTAAAAAAAATGGCTCTAAGTAATTGGCAACCATTTTTGTCTACCACAGAGGATGCTGTCATCTTTATCCTTCCTTGCCATTTTGTTTCCCACTTAGCCCTTCCTTATTTCTAACCATCCGTCTCTGTAGGGATTAGAGAGCCTTCTTCCTACAGCCTAAAGGCAGAGCTGCTGACTGCAAAGGCATCTCATTGAAACCTAAAGGCTGACCTATCACTGATTTCCAGAATTGTCTTTTTTCTAAGTGATGCAGAAACTGGTCTGCTGCTTCTCGAATGTAATAGAATTATCCCTTATTTAAACAGCTGTCCCATGTAGACAGAGTACATTTGGAGTCCTAATGCGGTTTAACATTGGGAATCAGTCTTACTGTTTGAATTGGAAATAAGAATCAGCAAATAACTCCTATGCTATGTCAGCCTGGCATAATTTTGCAGAGTTTGTCTTTGGGGATAGTATTTTTGGTTGCCGGAAAATATTATACTAGCAATGTTGCATACCAATTAGTTGTATTAAAATATATATTATGCAGCGACTCTACACTTGGGTTAAAAAGTTTCCTTGACAACATCATTTAACTTCTTACTGTTCTTTTCCTGCTGCTAGTATAAATATCTAAGATGTTTTTGTTCAAAACATCAATTAGACTTCAATATAATCTTTATTAATACAGATGTGTTATTACAAGAAGACTGCTGAGCTATGATAATTTACACAGCAGGAACAATAAAATACCTCCCTTCTCTTTGCTTGTATCCCAGAATGCTTAAATTTTCTATTCATTTACAAAGCTAATCACAACCTTCTATAGTATCTTTTTACAATTATAGTCAAATCTTTAAAGCTCTCATCATCAAAAGCATTATCCTTCAAAGGTAAACATAATGAAAATTCTCACATCGTAGATGGCTAGAAAAAGGCACCTATTAGCTTTAGCCATATGTGGTGTTAATTTTTCCCTATTGTTTTCTTCCCTTTCCACAGCCAAAACTCCCCACTTCCTGAGAATTCAGAACGTGGAAGTCAATGCTGGGCAGTTTGCTACCTTCCAATGCAGTGCCATTGGTAGAACAGTTGCTGGGGACAGACTCTGGCTTCAGGTATGGTGATATATTTTTTGTGAATAGTAGAGTAAGATGGTTTTTTTCAGGGTTTTTTTAAAATGGTGGATCCCCCCAAATCTATAACGATGGACAGATTGCTTTGCTTTTAACTTCTGAGTGCTCCAGGCTGCTTAGAGCATAGAAATAAGAGGTGACTTTTCAATCTGCAATTGCAGAAAAGAATTTCCACAATGCAACGTCTTCCACAGCAATGAGATCATGGCTCTGGACCAGTAAGCAAAACCAAAACAAGGATACAGCTCCATCAAAGCTGTAATTAGCATAAAGTAAGAGATTCTCCTTTCACGCTGCGACATCATCCTTTCTTACCTAGGAGTAGCTGAGTTTTCTGTGTTCTCTGGTTTCTTTTGCTCTCTGATTGCTAGGTTCATACCTGGGTTCAGAGTTAGAAGGCCCCTTAGAAGCTATCAAGTCGAATCCTCCCATTTTACATATCAATAAACTGAGGCCAGGAGACATTAAACGGCTTGTCCAAGGTCACACATATTTTATTTGGCAGGACTTTGATTTGAATCCCCATTGGCTGACTTCGAATTCCATGTTCTTTTCCTTATACTGTGCCGACTCTCTTCATGAAAAATACCACTAAGGTACCTAACGTAGGTAATTGTTCTTCCTGTTAAATTTTTCTTGGTCCTTTTACTTGGATGTTTTTTTTCTTTTTAGCCTTACTATTTTGTCAAATTGGAGGTTACTTCCAAGGTTACATTTAGGTTTGAGGATGGGGAAAGGTGTTAAGAAGGAAGGTATTCCAACTCTTCTTTTTTTTAACATGAAAGAAGTCTATAGGGTGAGGGAAAAAAATACTTGAATGCATTTGAGGTATTTGCAACTTTCCAGTGAAATGTAACAATTAGTATGGGAAGTGTCCTTTCCGGCAATTGGTGTTATTTCTCATAGTATCCCTGTGGGTTCCATCCCTCCTCAGCACAGGAGGGAATGGAATTTATCCATAGATCCCCAGGGATTCAAGAGCAGGAGTGAGATGAGTTGATTTGCTTAATTTACCAAACCACAGCACCTGCCACTTCAAGCAGAGGCCCATCCTTTCCCTGCAGCACTTCTTCAATCCCGTTATTGACCTTCCTCTTTTCCACATCCTGGACTAGAAGTTTTCTTAGTTTCTGAAAAGGAAAAAGGAAAAAATGAAGAGCTTTGGACCTGATTGTATATTAGTGTGTTAAAAAAAATTCCTCTTTACTATTCACTTTTCTTTGAAAGCATTTTATTCTTTATTTTATGTGGCCTATTTTGCTTTTTGCTAGGATGTAGGAAATAATTGTATTATAGAATTCTAATAACTCTATAATAGAATTCGATATTTGCCATATTTTTTTTTTTATTTTTGTTGCCAGCTGTCTTAAGTCTTTTTCATCGGGCATCATCATTTTGGAAGATTTTTCCTTAACAGTTGCACTTTTTTCTCCCTTTCTAGACTTTTGATTTCATCCATGGGGAGAATTACTTTTGTGTGTACTTCCTCAGGAACTCATATGTAACTTGGTCTCTTTTTTTTCCTACAATAAATCATTTGGAGATCTAATGAACTCCTATGGTTTCAGTGGTCATCTCTATGTACACAGTTCCCAGCTTTATATAGTAACCCTAGTCTCTCTTCTGACATGTAGTTTTACCTCTCCAACTTCTTCTTGGCCATTTTGAACTGGATATCCTGTAGAATCTAAAATGCATCACATTTAAAATAGAACTCATCTTTTCTTCCAGACCCTTCCCACTTCTAGGCTTCCTCAGTCACCCATCCTCATAGACCTGGTATCATCTTTAGCTCTTCATTCTTACCCATGCCACATATACAAACAATCGCTGCATCTTGTCATTTATAACCTCATAACACATCAGGTACACATCCCCTTCAATCCATTCATATAGTCATCACCCTAGGTCAGGCCCTCATCAACTCTTGTCTGGACCATTGCCAATAGCTTCCTTTCTGGTTTCCCTGCCTCAGTTCTTTCAACATTCCAATGCATTCTTTGTATGACTGCCAAAATGACTTCTTGCAAAGGCATAGGTCTGACTGTATCATGTCCATTGATCTCTAGGGCTTCCCTGTTACCTCTGAGATCAAATCTAAAGCCTTCTTATTTGCTTTTGAAAGCTCTTCTTAACCTGGCACATTCCTCCCTGCCCAACTTTCTCACACCTTACACCCTTCATGACATCATAGCTCCGACTACACTGTCCTACTTGCAGTCTCTTCAATGTGACACTCCATTTTCCATCTCTCTTAACTTTTTCTGACCTTCCCTGGTATTTAGAATGCTCTGCCCCTTCCTTCTTATCTCTTAATTTCCTTAACATCTTTCAAGTTTCAGCTGTAGGAGACCTTTTCCCATATTTCCTAGCTGCTAATGCCTACCCCTTTTAAATTATATCCCATCTACTCTGTATAAATCATATACATGTATATGAGATATATATATGTATATATATATATATATACATATATATCCTAGTTATTAACATTTTGTCTTCCTCATTAGAATGGGAGCCACTTGAAGGCAGAGACTTTTTGTTTGTTTGTTTGTTTGCTTACTTGTTTTTAGGGCTGGAGGCAAGACAATCAGGGTTAAGTGACTTGCCCAAGGTCACACAGCCATGTCACATGGCTGGATTTGAACTCAGGTCCTCCTGACTCTAGGTGTGGTGCTCTATTCCCTGCTCCACCTAGGTGAGCCAACTGTATTTTGTCTGGTTTTTTATCTTTAGGGCATTGCATGGTGCTGGTGAGTAGGTAGTGCTGAATACTTGTTGATTGTCTTAAAGAGTTGTTAGAGGCACTGAGAGGCTAATTAATTTCCCCATGGTCACTGAGGCAATATGTATCAGAAGTAGTATTTGAACACAGATCTTCTTGCTTCCACAGTTTTCTGTTACTTCTGGCAAATATAATGAACATAATCACCATGCCTACATTCTTTCACAGCTTACTCTTCAACAAGTGTGTTCGTTTTTTCATGCCCCTGTTTATTAATCTGTTTCTTCCTCTCAGTCTGCTAGCAAGTAGATATACTAAAAAAAAGAAAATAATAATGTGAAGCTATTGTGCTAGGCTGCCTTTTTGAAAGTTGCATTTAGTCAGGAACTCTCTGTTCACAATTGGCTCAGAATAGTCAATTTAAGAAGTCTGCGAGTTTCTATTCAGTGTTTTAAAGGTCAAGCAGAAAGGATGTTTTGCAGAAATAGAAACTGACCACCCTATTTTTATGAAAGAGTGTACCCTTTAATGTAGAAATCTTCATATGAAAGGGATAAAACCCTTTCTCTTTCTGCAGAGGTTTTATGTCCAACATTGTCACCAATGGATGAGATTGATTCCAATGTTGCCAAGAGTTTATGGAATATTTGATATCATAGAATACTGATTCTGTTTAAAAATGGTTTTAAAACTCCTACTTCAGAACTAGCATTTATTTTAAAAATCCTCAAAATATTTTCTACCCTTAACAGAAGGTTTTCTATTATAAAACTCACAATAGAATTTAGCAATGAACAGCTCACGCATAAATGCTAATAGACATGTTCCAAATTAAAGGAGCAACAGGAAGGATAAGAAGCAGAAAGAAGAAAGGGACTTGTATTTATTCTCCAGTTGTAATGTGGACTAAACATGTCAGACTTCTACTGTATGAGTTGATATTTACACAAACTTACAGAAAATAAAGTTTGTAAATTATTTCTAAAGCCAGCACAGCAGTTTATTTCCTTATTTCCACCCTTTCTTCCTCATTTCTTTATGGCCTTCTCAGTGCCTAGTCATATTGATACCCTGCTTAGTACATAGTATAGAATGTAATTTCAATCATGATTTGGATTTTAGAATTCAGAAGATTGTACCTTTTTTTGTTTTTGGAGGGAAGAGGGCAGGGCAGTTGGGCTAAGTGACTTGCCCAAGGTCACACGGCTAGGAAGTGTTAAGTGTCTGAGGCCGGATTTTAACTCAGATTCTCCTGACTCCAGGGCTGGTGCAGCATTCAGTGAGCCACCTACCTGCCCCAGCATGTACCCTTTTGTGATGTCATTTCTTCATGGAGTACTGGGAAAAGTGTTGTTTCTCTACTAATTACTCCATTAATTAATAGATCCTATTTGTATTACAATCTTATTAATAAAAGTATTTCACTCAATTCATTGGATCAAATAGTTTGATTACACTTAATGTACCTTTAAAAAAACACATAATCATTGCCTGCAGTGAGACAAAAATTTGTGCTATCCTTTCATTATAAAAACTGATGCTAGTCATCTGCTGTAAATAGAATATGCATGCCATTATTTTTTCCTTTCCAATGTTGAAGGTGGGATGCTATCTTGACCAGTTTCACTTGAAATCAATGACACATGCATGTGACATGGCCATTTTTTTTCTTTAGGAGACCAATTGGTGACCATAAAATAGAGGTTTATTTATTAAATGAAGCTGCTTGGATCATGTAAAAATTAAAGCTAATTTATTTAGGTACATGAAGAATTATTAGACCATTGATTTTTGAGGTGAAAGAGTCATTTGATGTCACTGAGTTCAACACTCTCATTCTAAAGATGAGGAAAATTAATGTCTAGGAAGGAAAATAACCTGCCTAAGGTCATCTAGGTTTTAGTATCATAGCCAGATTTTGTGACAGGTCTCTTGATTTCAAATACAACATCCTTTCCATTTAGCCATACTTTCTCTCATGGAAAGTGGATGATTACTGAGAACGGATTATGATTATGGCTATTATTGTTGTTAATAAAAATAATAACAGCACCACTTCAAATTTATATAGAGCCTTCATGTGTGCAAAACATTTTCACATAAACATTTCATTTATATCTAATAGAAAAGTATGATGTAAGCAAAGCAAATGATATTATTCCCATTTTATAGATGAGGAAACTGTCTTAAAAAGGCTAAACCACTTTTTCAAGATTATACTATTAAGCGGGAGAGACCAGATTAAAGCATAGAATTTTTTATGCCACCTTCTGTGATCTTCTCAGAAGAGTGGAGGGAGACTACAGGTGTGGAGTGTTGAATGCACTATCAAACTCTGACACAATATTGGTTTGTTTTACTAAATATTTTTCCCTTCTTTTTCTTGTAGGAGAAGGTTGAAAGACTGATTCTTTGGTGTTGGGGCAATATGGGAAGAAAGGCTATAGAGAGGGAAATGACTGTGAAATAAAGACCAAAACTCTCACTAAAACTTATGTTTGTTGTTCCATTGTTTCAGTCATATCCAAGTCTTCATGACTTCATTTGGGGTTTTCTTGGGCAAAGATGCTAGAGTGGTTTGTCATTTCCTTCTCCAGTTCATTTTACAGATGAAGAAATTGAGGCAAATGGAGTTAAGTGACTTGCCCAAGGTCATGCAGCTCTTATGTTTCTGACGATAGATTTGAACTCAGATCTTTAGGGCCTCCTCTATCCACTATACCACCTAGCTGCCCCCAAACTTATATTCACAAAATGGTAAATTAAAATTAAAATTCAGGGAGTCTGCCTTCTCTTTCAGTTCTATAGACTATAAGAAAACACTGCTTTTTCTCATTTATAATATCATTTATACAGTGATTTAATGTTTTCAAGGTATTTTATAGGCACCACATTTTAGCATCACAACAGCTCTGGGAAATAAGTGCTATTATTTTACAAAGGAAGAAACTGAGGCTTAAGAAGGGGTTGAAGTTTATAAGTTTCTGAGGCCAGATTTAAACTTGGGTATTTCTGACTTCAAATCTAGTACTGTTCCTAGTAGGGCAGTAGGCAGCACGGATTTTTAAATGATGTGACAACAAATTGATAGCACTGTGAAAATATCAGTGGTCCTATTCAAGAGAACTCTCATGTTATACCTTGCTCAATCACTTATCAGCCATGTGACTTTACTCTGAGTTTCCTTAAATATAAACTGAGCAGTTTGGATTAGATGATTTCCAAGAAACCTCAAATTATTACATTCTGTGATTCTTTAAATCAGAGGGAGAGTAACAAGACCACAATCCAATTGCATAAAAATACTCCATTATTAAAATATGTGTAAATCTATGTATGTGCATGGATGTATTAATAGCATCTTGTAAGAAAGGTCAGTGATTGGACTGTACGCATTATGAATTAAATGTGTTCATCAGATAAGGCTTTCAACATAAACATAACATGCAAATAAATCTGATGATGACACTAATGAAGGAATGTTTATGATTAACAGATGTGTCCCATCTGCCTGCATTTTCTTTGTCACATCTGTGGACCACACAGGTTATTGCCAATATGGGACTTCTTTTTTTTTTTTCTGTGATACTGAGCAACCAAACAAACACACGGTTCACATGTCTCCATTACTGAGGGTCCAATGTACTTAGACTGTCTTGTTATGCATGAACAGTTACCATAGAAAGGCAGCAGCAATGGGATTGGCTAGGAGTGGGGGGTGTTGGTGGCTTTATAATTGTTGAGAGTTGAATCCCTCAGTGATCTCTGATGATGCCAACATTCTGGCTTTTACAAATAAATATAAACTTGAGTCATTTAGAGAAGACCAGCTATCCCTGTGAAAATGATAGGCTAGACACAAAAAATGAAAAAAAGATGATCACCTTTCATATTAAGGGAGGAGGCAATCTTTTTTTGCTAGCACTGGATTTAGAGTGAGACTTTGTAGTATGTTGCTAACTGTGAAACTATTGTAAGTTATTCAACCTCTCTGGACTTCAATTTCCTTAGAAAATTGGGAATAATGATATATGCAGTACCTTCCATGCAGGGTACTTGTCAGGATGAAATCATGTAATGTATTGAAGCATTTTTCAGATCTTTAGATGCTGTATAAATATTAACTATTATTATATTCAGTCCCCTTGTTGAATCCGCATTTTGAAAATTTTGCAAAATATATTTAATATATTGAGTAAAGGACTATGGGATTCCTGGTTTGTATCTTTCTGTGACTATATATTGTTTGCTTACCAGGCAGTTTGTGTTATTATGAATTTTTTCTTCTATTGTCCATCCTTTAAGGGTCTTATGATTGTGAGTACAAACTATTATTGTTCTTCTGTGGGTATTTCAAATTTTATTTTGTTGCATTTCCTGTGCGTATTTTGGGAGTTGTTTTCACAGAGTATTTTATGCACAGAATAACACAATTCAACTTTATAGAAAATAAAGCTAATACCCAGAGCCAGTCTTGAAACTGGACACTTTATAGTTCTAAAAATGGGTTACACTTGAACTTTATTCCAAGTTAGGGGAATAAGGGTTTTCCCTACATCTGTTTCAATTTTCACTTTCCTAGGGACCCTCCTATAGCATCTTATTTCTGTATGCATCACTGTGTCTCCTCTCTCCCTTCCATCTTTTTCCTTAGAGTTCATCTCAAGCCCATCATTGAATTGTTGACAAGGTTTAGTCATCAAAACTAATGATAACACAGAGAAAACATATTGGGGGACTGAAAGTGAACTTTGTCGTGGAGTTGTCTTTTTGGTGTATGTCAGAGAACAAAATTTACATAAGGAAATCTAGTAAATATGTAGAGTTCTGCCACCTCCCATCCCCCCACACTGTAGATATTTAGGCCATTGCTAAACAAGCATATTACGAAAAGTGTCTATTTCATGGAATTATTTAATCAACAAGCATCTCTTCTTCAAGCATCTATTCTGTACCAGGTACTAGGTGTTGGGTGGAGATACAGAGACAAAAATCAAAACTTGAAGGGAATCTGGAGATCATTTAGTATAATCTACTTTGTTTTCAGAGGAAGAAACTGAGACTGAGAGGGGCAAGTGATTTGGTCAAATTCATGCACTGTGTTAATGGATTGTATAGTCATACAAACTTCCCTCCTAGGGAAACTAGAAGGAAGGTATTTGTTTTCAGGTGATATGTTTTATCATTTACACATTGTTCCTCATTGAAACAAATTGACTTTTCACTGTTGTTTTACATTCTCAGATTACCTGCATTTGAGTTGTTCTATACCTTCCTTTTTATATTAAGATTAATTTAATAGTATAGGTAGAAGAAAAGACTCTGAAAGATTGTTTTAGATTAGTCCTGTCCTCTCATTTGAAAGTAATGATAGTTTAAACCCCCAAAGATAAAATGACCTAAAATATCTCAGCCAGTTGGAATTTAGGGATTTGGGCTCAATTATTAACTAGCAATCTCATGTTGCATAGTGAAGAGAGAATTATGCCTGATTCGGAGTCAGAGGATCAAAATAACCTTGGAAAAACTACTTAACCACCCCGAGACTCAGTTTCCTCATCTGTAAAATGAGGGACTATAAGATTTCTAAAGTCCTTAATAGCCCTTATATTCTGTGATTTTATTAATAACTTAGGTATCTAAAGAATAAGATTTTGACATGACATTAGGATTTCATTTTAAAACTAAATTCCTTATGTTGATTTCAACAATTTAGTAAATTCAAGTAAAATATATTTCTATATTTAACATGATAACTGAATGAAATATTTACAACATTAACTTCTGAACTTAGCTTTTAGAAGCAAAGACTTAAATTGGGGTGATTAAGCTTTTTTTAAAAAAAATACATTTTTATTTCTATTTAATTTTAGTTCAATTTAATTTATTTCAGCATAATTGGTTTCTTTTGTAATCCTCTGTATTTTATGTGTTTATGATAAAGAGTTCATAGACTTTATCACACTGACAAAAGAGTCCAGGACACCAAAAAAAGGTTCAGAACCCTTTTGCTGGGATGATTATCTTCTTTTTTATGATGAATCCAGAGGTCCAAAATATTGGCTTCTTTCCCAAGCATAAGTGCAAATTATAACAGACAGGTTGCATAGTGGTTAGAGCTCTGAGCCTGGCGCCAGAAGGACCTCAGTTCAAATCTGGCCTTGGATACTTAATAGCTATGTGATCCTGGGCAAGTCACTTCACCCTTTTTGATTCAGTTTCTTCATCTGTAAAATGCTCTAGAGAAGGAAATGGCAAACCACTCTAGTGTCTTTACCAGGAAAACCCCAAATGGAGTCATGAAGAAGCAGATACAACTGAAATAACAACAACAACAACAACAAAGTACAAATTATTTCTGCCTTCTCAGTGTGCTCCCTTTAGAAAGAATCATCTCTAGAGTAGTGAAGCTTGTCATGATCTTTAGCATTTCCGATTGTTGAAGTGACCTTTTCCATAGCCTGTGCCATCTGTTCCTTGGGAATAGTGCAAGAGGAAGGGTTGAATAACAAAATAGATATCTGAGTAATTTTCATTCAAAAGTTATTATAGATAATGCCTAATATTCTCTTTTGTGTCTTATCTCCATCCTTTCTTTATGTTTCCCAATAAAACATCTTTTCCTCTCAGCCCAGTACCCCACCATGCACCTTGCTAAACTCTGAACCTTCCCTCCTAGACACATTCCCTCCCCAATTGAAATAAATTTAAAATTAAGGAAAATGTGACAACTAACATCTTTGATGTTCCCACTCTGGCAGCCAACCTGTACTGTAGTTATGACTGAGAGACACTTTTCCCCTTGTGACTAGTATAATCAATTATAATCTCTTATTTTCAGGTACTTTTTAAATTTGGTGGCAGTGGAGGGGTGGAGATTACACTTGGAGACCTGAGACCTTTTTTATTAACATTTGTTTTTTTTTATTAATTTATTAGTTTAGTTTCAGTTAACAAGATTCAATTCCATAGTTCCTTGATTTTCAAATTTCCTTTACTTCCCTCCCCCCTCCCCACACGACAGCATATAGTCTAGTATAGGATCTGCAAATGCATTCATATTAGACATTATTCCAATTACAAAGGCGTATTGTACTAGGTGGGATGAAAGATGGTAAGGAAGAAATAAAACCAGACAATGAAAAGTACAAGATCATTTAGTTTGCTTCCATCAGGATTCAGGCTCAGTTCTTTCTAGTTATATGTCTGGATGGCGCATTTCTCACTTTCTTGAGTCTTTCGGGATTGACTTATATCACTGCGTTGCTGAAAAGAGTCCAGTCTGTCATAGTTGGTCATCACAGATATGGTATGTCTGTGATTGTATACAGATTTCTTCTGATTCTACTCTTCTTGCTCAGCATCAGTTTGTATAAGTCTCTCCAGGTAATTGTGAAATCCATCACCTCCTCATTTCTTATAGCACAATAATATTCCATTACATTCATATACCACAACTTGTTTAGCCATTCCCCAATTGGTGGGCACCCCTTCAGTTTCCAATTCTTTGCAACCACAAAAAGGGCTGCTAAAAATATTTTTGTACGTATGGGTCTTCCTCCCACTTCTATGATCTCTTTGGGATATAACCCTAGAAGTGGTATGGCTGGGTCAAAGGGTATGAAATTATTTATAATCCTTTGGGCATAATTTAACATTTGTTTTTAAAACTTTGATTTCCAGATTCTTTCCCTTTTTCCCTCCTCACCCACCCCCACTGGGAGGACATGCAGTTCAATATAGGTTGTACATGTGTAGTTATGTAAAACATTTACTTAGTAGTTATTCTATTTTCTACTTTGACCCTGTCCCTTTTCCAAAGTGTTTGCTTCTGACTACCCTCTCCCCCAATCTGCCCTCCCTTCTAGCATCCCCCTTCTTATCCCCTTGGCCTGAGAACCCTTGATTACTATTAGCCCAAAGGTAATTTTTTTTCTTTTGAAAGTTTAATACATAATTCCATTTAGCTGTGTATGAGCTATCCAAGTGTGAAAAACATGTTTTTCACCAGTTAATAAAATTGTCACATGCATTTTCTGAGTTCAGAAAACTACAGAATTTCTTTTGAGAAAAAGCTTCAGATTTTCATGACTTAAAATGGTCTTTGTAAGGACAATTACTTTTGGCCTACTACAAAAACTTTGTGTACAAATAAATTTTAAATTACGCTAATAGCTTTTTAACTGCTGTCTTTGGGCAAATAATTACATGAACTAAAACAAGACATAGCGCTTTGCTTTTTTCTGTCAGTATATAATTATTTAAATAACAGCCCTTGTAGGTGCTTGTTTTATGCACATTACTACTGATCATGTAAGTGTGTTTTTGTAGAGATGGGTGTGTGTGCTTGGGTTTCATTATGCCAATGAACATATCTTTGTTAAGATTATTTGCTGGCTTTTAGTTTGCCTTATGAGCAGTATGTTCCAGGAGAAAATATTACGATGATGCACCAGAACCATTCTGTTATGATGTCTAAAAGCCACATTATAGATTTGATAGGAAGGAAAATTATGGTTCCCATGGCAAGCTTAACTTGGGCATTTTACACACATCTATATTAAAGCATAAATTTAGCAGCACTTACAGTCATACAAAATACTGAGTATGCACAAGGGGACCATCCTACGGTTGCTATAGGAACCATTTACTCTTTAAATTTTTCTGTAGTTAAAGTCTCCTCCATGTTCGTTTGAGTTCCTGATGAATATATGGTATGATTTAAAATGCTATGGCTGGAAACACAACAGACTTTCTTGGGATGTCCTGTGATTTGACCTGAGTGTGTTTTTTAGGATATTTTACATTAAGGCAAAACCTTAGTACCTGAAGGTGCTATAGAAAAAACAAAAATCTGGGGAGGTTCTGTAGAGAAATAGAATCAATAAGTTGTATCTGGAGATACCGATTTAAAAAAAATCAATAAATGAAATTGACTCAAATAGGATAAAAGTTAAAAATTGAATTTCCCTGGGATTGCCTTAGGAAAATAACAGTGGGAGTGTCCAGCTTTCTGACTTAAAAGGCTTTATAGAAAAGCATTTGAAGGTTCTTAGCCTGGGTTTAGAGGTTGTGCTTTTGAATACCACAGATTAATATGGTTCCCCTTAGAGGGCTGGAAGAATGTGTATCTCTTCTTAAGGAACTTCAGTGGTTTGGGTCATTTAGAGTAAAATATTCCCAATGAATGGCTGCTGGGACAGTGTTTCCCATATTCACCACATGAATCAGCTCTGTATGTAGTTACTTGTTTCTAAGCAACGTAAATATTGCTCACAGTAGCTTTCCACATTTTGGTAAGCGAGCAGGACTTGAAGACCATACTTAACTGTGATCTCTTGGGCAATATACTTAACCTCTCTGGACCTCAGTTTCCTCATTTGTCAAATCAGTTTGCTAGTACTTGCACTACCAAACTTACAGGGTTGTTATAAGGATCGAGTATGATTATGCCTCATGATTATAGATGGGAAAATACTTTGTAAATAAAAATGCTGCAGTGTTTACATATGAACTCTTATTGTTTTGAGTAGGAAGGATGGTTGGGTGATTTCCTGCCTGTTTTGGAGTCCTCATCATTACAGTGGGCATATTAAGAATCCTGTCTTCTTAACTGACTGCCTCTAAGGGAGAGGTTCTTAACCTCAGATGTTTAAACTTCTTACAAAAAAATACTTGGATAGCTGTATTTTAATACAATTGATTTCCTCTGAAAATCTATGCATTTTTGTTATGAGCCTTTAAAAGCATTATTCTGAAAAGGGTTCCATAGGGTTCACCAGACTGCCCAAGGGGTCCAGGACACAAAAATAAGTAGGAAACTTTTCTCCAAGGAGTATTGCATGATATGGACAATAGTGGTCACTCTGTATTTACTAAATTAAAAATCTTTAAATGTACTTGATATCAAGCCGCTATTGGAGTTTTCCCCTTCCTTCCCCACCAATTCACCCTTTCTTCTTTTGGAGGTGGCAGGAGAATGAGAGTAGTAATGGTTTTGGATATTGAAGAAACTATTCTTCCTACCCAATGCTACCTCCATTTTTCTAGAATTAGCTCTGCAGATAGGTTAGAATGAGAAATGGAAAAAAAGGGATGTTTTGTCAAGGGGCCTGCATATTACTTGGTGCCAAGGGCAGGTGCTAACTGTGATGTATTTTAATGTCACTACTCTCATCAAAATCAGAGCTGGAACAACAACAATAACAAAAAAATACCAAGCATTTTTTTACTTTTTCTTCTTTTGGGTCTCCAGTATCAGAGAGAAATCCTAAAAGAATGGAGTATCATTGCTTTTTACCTTTGAGAGGATCATGCTGACTCTCAGCTGCAAGTCAATTTGCTTAGCTCTTACCACTCTGCTTGAATGGGAAGGCTGAAGAACCCTTCTGGGATTGCCCATCTTCATACACAGTATGAATAAAGTGATGGTATGACAGCTCACGTAACTTCTCTTGTGTTGTCTATTGGCTTAAATATTTAGACATGAAGGAAGAAAATAGCTAACCTATGTGGTAGCAGTTTGATCTTGAACCTCAGGAACTTCAGATTGAGTGGAAAAAATATAGAATGATGGGGCTGTGATCACATTATGTACCCTATGAGATGACAAAGTGAAGATATTAATGTCTTTGGACTTGGAAAGAATTAATCCAGAATTGTTCACCAAAGCGCATTGATCTATAGCAACTCTTAGATACTGTTATAATTTTTGTCATTCATTGTTCTTATATTCATAAAAATAATGATGCTGATGCACTTTTGTTGATTACTATGTACTTAAATATGAGATACAACATATCCATAGTGGATAGAGAACAAACCTTAAGATCATAACCTGAGTTCACACCCTACCTCTGACAAAAACAAGTTCAGTGACTGTGGGCAAATAACTTAACTTTTTGTTGAGGCAGGAAAGTCCCTAAGGTAATAAGTTTCAGAGCAGTTGCTTCAAACTGCATTTGTAGAGGGAGTTTCCTTACTGGGTGTTCCTACATCAATAAACCCACAGGTCCAGAACATTACCAAAAATGTAAATATATAATATAATTGTTATGATAGCTTCGTCTAATTATTATAAAATTAACTTTCAAGGAAGTTAATTGACTTGCCCAAGGTCACATACTCAGTACCACGGAATCTTAGAGTTAAAAGGAACTTCAGATGTTATCTGTTCTAGTCCAAGTCTGAACAAAATTCTTCCCTATAACATTCCCAGAAGAACTCTGTGAAAAGGAACCCATGACTTTCTGAAGCACCCTATTTTTCTTTTGAACCTCTACTTATTAAAACATTTTCACTTATGTTATCAATTCACAGGATAATAGATTTAATATGGAAAGGGACCTTAGAGGTTATTAATTAAATCTTCTTGGTTAACAGTGAGAAAACTGTGAGAAAACTGAGACCCAGAGAGCACTTAAGTTGTTCCTAGCTAATTATTTGGAGCCAAAATAAATGTCTGATCCCTCTCATATGTAACAGTTGTGATCACAGATATCCCATATAAGTTAATCAAGAAAAAAACATCGGAACATAAAGAATTCAGAGAAACATTAGAAGATTTGGATGGAGTGATGCTTAGTGAAGAAAGCAGAGCCAAAAGAACAGTATATGTAATGACTACTACACAGTAAATAAAGCGAGCACTGATGGAGTTCCAAATTTGGGTCAATGGGAAATGCTTGAGATATTCCTTTTCCTATGAGATGGGAATTTCTTAGTCATACTTTATCAAAGCCCTCTGAACCCATAGGATTTCTCTGTAGCTCTAGCTAACATTTGTATGCTATTTTAAGACTTGCAAAATTATTTAGAATTATTATCTCATTCAATCTTCAAAACAATTCTTTGTGTTATTCAACAAGCATTTATTTTTACTGTGTATCAGGCAATGCTGCAAGTGCTTAGGATACAAAGAAAAGCAGAAAAAATAATGACTATAATTTTAAAAAATATGATCACTGTTCTTCAGGAGTTCACACTTTAATGGAGGACACAATATGCAAACAACTATGTACATATGGTATATATACAGTATAAAGGAGAGTTAATCTCAAGGGAATTCACTCTTGGTGCCAGGGATCAGAAAAGCCCTCTGGGAGAAGACAGTGTGAGGGAAGCCAGAACATAGAGGTGTGACTGGAGAGCATACAGGGCAACCATTGAAGAGACACAGAGTCGAAAGCTGGAGCATTGTGTTTGAGAAACAGCAAGATGGATATTTGAGTATCCATCAAAGAGAAAAGTTTAAGAAGACTAGTGTTGGGTGCTATTTTTATCATCATTTTATATATGAGCAGATTGAGGCAGGAAGAAATTAAGTGATTTGCTTAGGGTCACACAGTTAATTAGCATCTGAAATAGGATTGGAATTCACATCCCCTTTACTTCTAGTCTAACATTCTATGAACTATATAAGCCAGCCACCTTTAGCTTATGACATTTGTCCCTTTTAGCAGAGGTTCTTAATTTGAGGGCCCATGAATTCTAAAACAAACAAACAAACAAAAAAAAAAACCACTCCACAACATTATGATAACCTTATTTGAAAATATCTGGTTTCCTTTGAGACCAGCTATAATGACAAAATCTACAATTGTCCCCCCAGGAACTTGACTGAGCTCTCACTACATCTTCAAGGGTGAAGGGATTTTCCTTATTTTGAAATCTCTAGATAGATGAAATCACAGGTTGTCGTCTGCCCCAGAAGAAAATTATTTTGTTTAAATAATGGAATTCAATCTTGAATATACCTCAAATAGCAATTTAATGTATTTTTAAGACACTATTACTTAAAAAGGTCTATCTTTTATGAAAGGACCTGTAAGATGATTGAAATGTACTTGTTCATATATGTTAATGGAACAAGAGGAACATAATTCAGTATCTTAAGTCTTCTCTAATCAAAATTGATAAATACTATACTTGTCTTGGTTATAAAAGGGTTGAGAAATTCAAAGGCCAGTGTTATCTTAATTATCAGAATGAAAAGAACTCTAGGAAGAAGTTTTTGTTGAGATATTAAATTACTATTTGATTTAAATAATGTAAAATGTTTTAAATGGAATTACTTCAGGTACTGTAGATATTAAGCAAGAATTTAATAATCATTTTACAGATGGGCATATCTGAAAGCCGAATAACGTAGACTGGTTTTTCCCCCTGTTAAGTAAATGAAAAAGCTGCTTAATCCCTACCTGTATGGTTAGGGATGGGTGACTGACCCCCTGTCTCTTGCCTCTGAGCCTCTATAGGCAGAGCCATACCAAAATGCCCTGAAATTGATTAATTTACTCTAAGTGCTGCTAACATCGCATAACTTCAATTTTTTTTTCCAATCATAGCTCTGATTTTTGCTAAGACTATTTCCAAAAGGTTTAATATATATCTTTTTTGCAGGCAAATTACTGTTCATTTAGAAATCTTAAAGTTAGTCTGTTGCATAAAGATGGCTGTAAGTCTAATTTAAATAACTATCAGTCTTTTTGTTTTCCTTTTAGCTTGCTGAAATTGAAAAAAAAAAGCAATTTAAGACACTTGCATTTTCATAGATATGAGTTTAACCCATTAATATAATTTAAAGTTAAGTATCAGTATGATGTTTTATTAAGTTAACAAATGACACGCATGCAATATTTTTGCAGTTCTGTATATTAAAATAGAAGGTAATGTAACTCATAATTTTTAACATTTTTCATCAGTTATATGAAATTTTTTCCTGTGTAGAATGATAATATGATAAGACATAAGCTGAATCCACATTGGATTTTTAAACTATCTGGGGTGTTTTAACTGACTGAGTAATGAAACCCTCTTTTTGCATATGTGGAAACTAAGGCATGGAGATATAGAGTGATTGCTAATTGTTGTTAATTTCTAATTCACTCCTGCAAAGGAACATAACGAAATGTGTTTAATAGTTTGTCAAGAGGAGTATGAAAATAAAATTAAAAATAAAATAAAATTCTCTAGTTCTGTTAAGATGGGAAGAAAGCCATTTAGCGTACTTTATATCTGGGTGTGCATTTTAATTTTTTTCCCTCCTCTGGTCAAAACAGAACCTTTCTGGTAACAGCTGCTTTTCTCATCTCCCTCTCTTTTTCTCCCTCCCTTCCTCCTTTTTCCATTTTCCTTTCATTTTTGGTTTCATCTAGCTCTCTTCTGCCATCTCTTATCACTCTCTCTGTGTTACTCTTTCTCCTCCCTTCTTCATTTTACCCCTCCTTTGTTTTGTAAATGGGCCCTTAATGGTTTCTAGTCCTTATTCAGATGTGGTTGTCAACAGGAAAAACATACTTACCAAAAGTTACTGTGACTTCAAAAATTGTAATGGGTGTACTTGAGTTTGAGTGATTAACCTGGTAGGCATTTAGATATTGCTTTCCACACTTAATACTCATTCCACATTTTAGTGGAAGTATAATATTCATGATTGTACATGCTTAACCTAGTTGAATTAGATTTTTATATTCAGCTAAGTGTATCAGCTGGACATGACCATTTTTTCTAGGTCTTAAAAATCTGTGTTTCATGTAATATGCATGTATATAAGAACAAAAACACATACACAAAGTAGGTTACAGGGGATTACATCTCATTAAAATGCTAGGGAATTTATATGTTTAGTAATTTATTTTTCTTTGGGAAAGAAACAAAAATTGTATGGATAAAGAAATAACATTAAGCTAACATACATTATAAACATTTAAAATATCAGTAATAAAAGTTTAGACTTCTTTATGTGTTTTTTCACATATCCCAAGAATAAACTGACAATTTTTTCCATTGTCCAAGGGTTTTCAGAATGAAACAAGTCCATAGTTCTGTATATATATATATATATATATATATGTATATATATATATATATATATATATGCAGAACTATATTATATATATATATATAATCTTCCTTTAAAATGCATATTGTAAGCTACATAAATGTGGTTCGTATATGATGCTACTATTAGTTCGAAATATTAATAAGGGCTCATGCTTGACATTTGAGTTTTCATTAAAATACCAATTCTCATTTTTCTCTCCTTGGTAAATTTAAGAAGTGAATATATCTAGTACTGACTGGTCTTTCAAAATATGTCCTCTTAATTTTTGTTTTCTCGCCCCTTAGTAATTTGTTATGACTAATTGGTCTCAGGGAGGGAAGGAGGAGCTGCTTGGCTAGTTCAGCTTTGTTCCTTGCTTACTAATATTAGTTGATCTTTGGACTATGTCTTCTTGATTCTCCCTTGTGCCCATCGGTCTTGCCCACTTCCTCATCCTTCTTGTACTTGGAGTGTACTTGTCTTTCTTGACTTTCAGCTCTAGCCAGTGGCAGATACTTTAAAAAGAGAGTACTGCTGTGGCTAGAAGGTATAGCCTCACAAAACAGAATGCAGTGTTATTTAAGAACTAACAGAAAAAGTAAAATAAGCAGGCTTTGTATAGAGGAGATATTTGCACTATGACGGAGGGGTGAGTGGAGTGGAGGCTACTACATAGTAATATAAGGGAGGGTAAAAAGAGGTCAGGTCCACTGGGATGCCCAGTGGAAATAGGTCATAAATTGATTAAATCCAGTGGACTTTTATAGGGTTCTTATATGGATCAAGCATGAGCAGACATTAGGGGAATAAGGGTACTGTTCTAGTTCAGGGATATAAACTAATTCATGCTAGGGGGAATGCCCGAGCAATTGATAACTAGTTAATATTAAAATTACCTGCTGGTGCTTTCAGCTGTTATTGAAGGTCTTATTTTGAATAGATAACTTAGATTTGATTTTTAGTGAGATAGGGAGGCAATTGAAATTGTTATACCCTTCTTAGAAGATTTGCTTTGATTTCCAGAGAGACAAGAAAGCTCTATGAGCTAGAACTTTATAATATAAATTGTATTGTTATATTTTATAATATATCACCTATTTTTCCCACTCTCTCATACCTACTCCCAGAGGGTCATTTCTTATTTAACAAAGTTTTATGTTACTTCCACTGGTCAGAGAGTAATGATAGAGACTTAAAAAGACAGCAACTTAACGCTTAATAAGAATTCTGGGATTTGGAGTTTTGTCTCCACCTGTTCATCCCTGGCCAAGGACCTTTCATATAATTTTGAAACCAAACTGTGGAAACAACACATCCGTGTGGATAACTTGATAAAGTCTTTGAGTAAATTTGGAAGAAAAAAAAGCAGAAACTCAGGTAACTGTGGCGGAGGTAACATAATGGTGTTGGCTCTGTCTGGGCTCCACTATGGAACCCATCATCTTAGTTTACCATGCGTAGATAGATCTGCAGCAGCCAGAGAACCAAGGTGGTAGATAAACTCGTCATTAGTAGACTTTCCCCTGTCTCTACATGAATCTAGTTGGCTGAGAAAGTAGTTTCTTTCTCCTCCATTTTTTCCCTTCTCCTTTGGTCCTTTCTAACTGAGATTTTAATTCAAAGTTTCTTCCTTTTGGGTTGTTTGCTGTGCAATGGTATTTTTATGGCATTTTTTCTATATAAAGGAGATTAATTGCAGTCTGTGTGCACAAAACTAATGACCCTGGGAGTGTACAGCTTCTCAGATAGAAGTAGCTGTAAGTTTTCCTTGGGACGCTAGGTGGTGCCATAATGCACAGAGTGCTGGGCCTGGAATCAGGAAAATTCATCTTCCTGAGTTCAAATGTGGCCTCAGACACTTACTATGTGACCCTGGTCAAGTCATTTAACTTTGCCTCCATTCCTCATCTATAAAATGAACTGGAGAAGAAAATTGCAAAACCACTCTAGCATCTTTGCCAAGAAAATCACAGTGAGGTCCTGAAGAGTTGGACATGACTGAAAAATGACTGAATTACAAAAGTTCCCTTTTTTAGCTTGGTGAACACATGTCACCTAGGGGTTGATGTGCTATGGTACTCTATTATGTACTTACTAATAACTTTCTAAATTCTGCAAAGGAACATAGAGAGAATTCCAAGTTAATCCGAGGTCATTGCTTATGAACCTAAGGAAGCCTATTGTTGATACTTGAAGAGTCTGTTGTGTGGGTCCCTATGGGTATGAAGTTTCCCTTTCCTGTCAATCTTAAGAAAGAAGAAGGGCACCTGGAGACCAAAGAAGATGGCAGTGACCAGAATAGAAGACCGTATTCTAAGCCTGTGCTTGTGGATAGATTTATAGAGGCAGTCCTGTTCCTGTCCCTTTCCCAGAAGGAAGAGGATTGAGATAATCATCCTTGCCTTTCACAGCAACATTTAGGAGTTATAAGAAAGAATGCATAAGGAAAGACTCTGGACCTTTTTCAGATTTCGAGTGAAGTTCGTATGTAGTCATATATTTGAAATTAGCTAGGATAAATATTTTTCTTTGTTAATTTGCCTTCATGTCATGTCATCTCCAGTAAAGATAACTAAACTATTTTCACAATAAGGCTATGGGATATACTTCTGACAATGCCTGTGACATAGTAACTGTTTAATAAATGGTTTTTGACTGACTCTGGAGCAGGGTTGCTTGTGATTATTTATCTTTTGGGTTAAAAGAGTAACATGAAGCCATTTAAAAATTTAACATTATTTCTACAGTAGTTTTTGTTAAAAGAATGAAACAAGTAGAATTTTAAAATATAGCTTTCTCAAAATAATTTCAAGTGCATGCTTATTTGGCCAGGAAAGACAATGAATGTTAAAAAAAAAAAAGTGGTGTCCTCATATGGAAAGAATCATATTTTTATGTGAATTTGACCAAGTCATTCCCCACAGAACTTGTCATTGTTCACAGTAGGAGAAATCCAAAGCAACCATCAGGAGGGCCAGTTTTTGCCAAGCTTTTGGTTTGGTTATCATCTCTATGTTGAAGGATCTCAGATTTATTTGTCTAATGGCCCCAACCTCTAGGTTCTCTCTCTAACTGCCTATTAGACATCTCAAAGTGGAGGTCCTAGAGACATTTTAAACTTAACATATCCACAACAGAACTCATTATCTTTCCCTCCAAACCCTCCCCTTTTACTGATTTGATTTTTACTGTTGAGGATATTTTCATCTTCCCAGTCACCCATGCTCACAATAGTCCCGGTCAGATCTTTTAATTTTCACCTTCAGATCACCTCTTATATACCCCCTTCTTTCCCCTGATACTTACACTACCTTGATGTAGGCCCTTATCACCTCATGAGTATATACTATGTTAGATTACTGCAAAAGCCTGATTGGTCTCCCCTACCCCAATTCTCTCCCCATTCTAGTCCATCCTTGCTCTCTTCCATAAACTCTTTGATCTAGTCCTCCTTGCTATTCCTCATACTGGACACTCTTTCTGATGATGAACATTTTCACTGAGTGTTCCCCATGAGTGGGAATCTCCTCCTCCTCCTCCTGTTCCTTCTTCTGCTCCTCCTCTTTCTTTTTCTTTCTTCTTCTTTTCCTAGATTCCCTACTTCCTTCACATCTTAAAGTCCCACTTTCCGCAAGAAAGTTTTGTCAATCATCTTGTATAGATCCTGTATTTATCATGTATAGATCCTGTTTGTAAGACAGTTATTTTCATGTGACTGTCAGATTTAAGTCCTTGTCCCCTTACCACCATCTCTCTTTGTATCCTCAACATTTAGCACAGTCCCTGGTATGATATAGGTACTTAATTAATGCCATTTGTTTGATTTCCACATGAACTTCTGTATTCAGTGGGTTTGTAAATAATAAAATTGCCACATAAAATTCTATACTCTTGATTTTTTCTTTAACTTGAAATTATTTTGGCACGCAGTACCTTTTAAAGGAATAAGAAGGAACCCAGTTTACAATCATGCAGAAATAAAACTAATCATTCACTAATATTTTATTAGCCTATCATTTTGAAATTAATGTCCAGATTCACATTGCCTTTAGCATCATTGAATTATGTAGAAGACTCTGTTTTACATGTCTATTATGTGCCTCTTTTAATGCTTACAAATAACATTATAAAGTTAATTTCTTTTTGTTAACAACCAAATGTCCTAATTACACAATTGAAATCTATTTTGTTATTAGGTTTTAGATTTCTTAGTGAACAATAAAAGATTTCTAATGTTGAAAAAAATGTACACTTCAATATGCAAGGTTTCCTGGGTACTGGGGTAGAATACCTAGTGTATAATAGGTATTTCTGTCTTATATTTCATTATCATGTAATCTGTCACTTTCTGGGGTGAGGATGGAGACAGTTAAGATGATCATTCAAGTTCAGATGACAGATAAAGTGAAGATCTCATCTTTAAAGAAGATGAAGGCCAAGAAAAAGTGCCAAAATCAAATCAATAGGGTAGAGGACAAGGAGTTGATTGATGATATCAGCGTTTTGAGTTCAGGTGCCTGGGAGGGTTGTGATATCACCAATAAAAATAGGAGAAGTTGGGAAGGGCAGGTTTTGGACTTCTGTTGGTCAATTTTTATTGTTATTCAGTTATGTCAGATTCATGACCCCATTTGGGGTTTTCTTAACAAAGATATTAGAGTGGCCTGCTATTTCCTTCTCCAGTTGATTTTAAAGATGAGGAAACTGAGGCAGAGTGAAGTGACTTGCCCAAGGTCATACAGCTAGTAAACCTCTGAAGTCATATTTGACTCAGGTCTTTCTGACTCTAGGCCCAGAGCTCTATCCACTGTGTTAACTTGGCTGCCCAATAGCTGCCCTGGCTGGTCAATTTTTCATCAAATATTGGACATTTACAAGACATATTGTATACAAAGTTATAGTATACTGCTTCTTAAACCTTACCTTAATTTCATAGCAGAAATGTCTATGTCTAAGAGAATACTATCAAACAACCAGCATTTAATATATATTTATTGAGTATATACTATGTACAAATCATAATTATTTAAAATTTATTTTTTCTTATGAACATAATCAACAAATGCAAACATTTCATTACACAAAATGAGTAAGAGACTTATATAAAAAGATATATGCTTCTTATGTATATAGTGTTTTTTTAATATAAAGAGAATGTATATTAAGTTAAAGAAGGTACTAACAACAACAACAACAACAACAATATTACTATCTTCTTTGTCCTGTACATCAGACTTCAGCCTTCTCCCTCAAGTCCATACCTTTTCTTTCTGGATCCTGGACCCTTTTTTTTGTTGGATCTTGGCTCAGCATCTGGACCCCCATGGTAGTTGGTCAGGTCGTGGTATATTCTAACCCCTGTCATGATTCATTCTGTGATTTTAATCCTTGTGAGGATTTATTTGATTCTGTATTCATATGTAAAGTGAGGGCAATAATAGGGTAGAATATAGCTTATTTGATTAACTAAGCAAACATTTAAAAAAGCCAAAGTGCACTGAAAAAGGTATTTGTTGGTTCATTAAGAAACTAAAAGAGATTTTGCAATTTAAGTTCTTTATGCAAAAGAAATGGGGTGGGGGCAGGAATAGGGAAAGAAATTTGCCTAGTATCTTTTTTTTAAATTTTAAGTAGAAATAGTTAACAGAATTAATATTCTGGAGGAACAAAAAAGAAAGAAAGAAAGAAAAAACCAGCAAACAAATGCCTACACTCTTAAATCAGTATCACTCAAGCTCTAAAGTGTTTAGGATGGCAGAATTTCAGAACCCTCACCAGCTGTTCTCCCTGAACAGTTGCCTCTAGATAATGAATGCTTTTACTGAGGTCTGCATGGGAGTGACATCTGTACTATTCCATTGGGCATTTTTGAAGTTTGGATATGAGGGTTATTCTTAAATGCTTTGTATTTTTTCACCTTAAAATATGATTTTCTTTCTCTTTCTATCCTTGCCATGTCACCTCCCCATCCCTACACAGGGCATTGATGTAAGGGATGCACCTCTAAAAGAAATCAAAGTGACAAGTCCTCGTCGATTTACAGCCTCCTTTAACGTTGTGAATACAACAAAGCAAGACGCTGGGAACTATCGTTGTATGATACGCACTGAAGGAGGTGTTGGGATATCAAACTATGCTGAATTGGTAGTTAAAGGTATTTGATTTTTTTCAATCTTTTGGACTCCTATACTGAAATGAAATAAGTACATATTGTAGACTTGTTATTTCATTTCATTTTTAAAGCTCAGACTTATCTGCTTCTTCTGAAAAGCAAGTCTATAAAAGTCCATGTTGACAAATTGCATTTTAAATGCATATTTTGCACATGGGTTATGTTTTTGAAAGCTATATTTTATTTATGTTTTCTTGCTTATTTGCAGTGGGAATGAATGTGCTCTTGGCAAATGCTTCTGCCAAGTCCATATGCAGTGATTACAACCTATAAATTTATTTAAGGAATGAACATTATTTACTGATAGAAAACCACTTAAAATGCAAATATTCACCAGACAGGAGTGTTTATGACAGGAGGGTGGTTAATAAAACCAAGCAATGTTCATATAAAAATGCCCAGTCACATCACACAAACAATATTGATAAAGTGGTGTTAAAATTCATTATGTTTCAGTAACCATCTATGGCTTTATTTTGCATGACAGGAAAGTTAAGTCATTATTGACCGAGTAGGCAAGGAAATGAAAGGTGGAAAGGGATTATTTTTCTTGAGTTGACCACAAGTCATTTTAGAAGTTTCTAATATCCTTCAGCTAAGGAATCTTTCCCTGATCCAGAAGAAACCATGTAAACTGTTGGTGCTCCAGCTCATTATTTCACATGGCTTATGGGTATTTGTATTTGTATTTCTCCCTAGGAAACCTGAGAGATAACTTGGTTTTCTTCATTGCTTGTGTATACATATATACATACATATACACATACATACATACATACATACATACATACATACATATATACATACACATACACATGCATATACATATACATAAACATATATAACTATAGCTATTTCTACACACACACACCTATTGGGCGCCATCATAGTGCATGGTCTATGACCACATGCTTTTTGCTTTTTGTATCTACATTCCTATTGGTGGTGAAGTATTAGAGGTGAAAGTGTAGGAATTCATGCTATATTTTGGAGTAGATACTAACCTGGACCTAAATTATATTTCAGACCTGGAATAGTATTAAGGAAGGATATGTATGTATGTATGTATGTATGTACACATTAGTATTCCTCCCTAGGAAACCTGAGAGATAACTTGGTTTTCTTCATTGCTTGTGTATAAACATATACATATATAAGTATATGCATATACATATACATAACTATAGCTATTCCTACACACATTCCCTGACCATATGTTCCTTTTCTTGATCTACATTTCTATTGGTGTCAAGGTAGTATAGTAGGGACTGTTATACAGATGGGAAAATCATTCTTTTCCTTTATCTTATACACTTTTTAATTAAATGTTTTTTTCTTTGACACCTTTTGGTTGAGTAGTAACAGAAATATATTGATAGTAAGAGAAATACATATGTGCGTACATATATACTCACATATACATAGGTACATATATGTGTATATGAATATATATATAGGTATATATACATACATGCTTACATACCCTTCCTTAATACTATTCCAGGTATAGGAATCAGACAAAGAAAGGAGGAGTCATAGGATGCTTCCCTGTGGATTGGTGGATATTTGGGGTTTTTTGTTTTGTACTGAACTTGTTTCCAAGCATTGAGGTTGATGAGTAAATTCCCAAACACAAGATCATGTACTAGTCATGTACTGGACATGAATTGGTAACTGTGTCCATGTTACAGCTTTTACCGGTCACAGTATATAATTTATGACAGTGTCTAAATTGTGATTCACTAAGTTACGATTTTTTAACAGGTCACCACATCTGGGTTTCCATTTTTCGCAGGTTTAAATTAATGGCTTTTCACTTCTTACTGTGTATTTTGATTTTTCCCCAATCAGGACCCCATAATCTATTTTATTTAAAGAAAATAATAATGATAAAATAGTTTATATAGCAGATCACTATCTTTCAAAGACTTTTGTGCTATAGACAGTCTAGCTATTCTTTAGAATAAGTTTAAAAGGATTGGAAACAATAACTTTTTCCTTATCTATGATATGTAAGTATCTTTCCTTAGATAATTTTCTTTTGAGCTATTTCAAAACCTTTACCAACTAGTGTTGAAGGCTCTTGAGAGCTGTTGAGAGTTTATCATTTCCCCTCTTTTATTCCAGTGTCACTGAGGCTTTACTGTTCTCTCACGTGAGCAATCAAATTCAAACTTTAACCATCAGACTCGTCCAAAAGTGAAGTAGATAGTGGATTCCACCTTGTTGGAGGTTTTTAAACAGGTTCTAGATGTCAGCTATGATGTAAAATGGGTATGGGATGGCCTAGATAGCTATTGAATACTCCTTCCAGACCTAAAATTTGGTGATTTTCTGAAAGTAATAGACTTCTTGAAAATTATCTCTGAAGAAGCCAACTAATGAAGCAAATTTATTTTTTTTCTTTATACCTTCATTTCAAGAGTTGCAGTAAATATGATGCCCCCATTCTGTCAACTACCATTTATTAATTAACCAACGTGTAGCTCAGTGCCTTGCACATAATAAGTACTTAGCAAATGATTATTGAATTTCACATAAAAAGTATTTAGTAAAAGGTTATTGAATTGGTCTCCTGTGTGCAAAGCCCTACTCTGTACAAGGTACTGAAGATGATACATCAATAATTTTTAAAAGTTAATTTAATTTTCCTTTTCCCTCTAACTCTATGACCCATTGAGAAAAATAAAGCCCATTATAAATGTTTAGTCAAGCAAAACAAATTATGCATTATCTGGTCCTTATCTGCCTACCAAAATATGCTTCAGTCTGCACTGTGAGTTCATCATGTTTCTATGTGGAGATGAAGGGCATGTTTCATCATGAACCCTTTGGAATCAGGGTTGGTCATTATATTAAAAATAACCTTTCCCGAAGTGAGATATTTCAAATTTGTCTTAATGTATAGAAGCACCAAGATGTAATAAGCATTCTCAGGCCAAATAATGAGCTCTAATTTATACATTTCATTAGGTTCAAAAGAGCATAGATTTAAAGCTGGAAGAACCCTTGGAGGCTATCAACCCAAAAGTTTAATTTTACCATTGAAAACTGGGTCCCAGAGAGGTTAAAAGTGACTTGGCTACAAAGATGCCTTGTAGTTGCTTTATGCATACCTTTATATGTATATGTCATCTTTTCCCTTAGAACAAAGGCTTCTTGAAGACAGAGACCATTTGGCTTTTGTCCTTGTATCTCCCAGTGTGGCACATTGGGTCTAAAGTCAGGAAAACATGAGTTCATGTATGATCTCAGACGCTTACAAGCTGTGTGGCCCTGGGCAAGTCAATTAACCATGTTTGCTTTGTTTTCCTCATCTCTAAAACTGGAGAAGGAAATGGCAAACCACTCCAGTATCTTTGCTGAGAAAACCCCAAATGGGGTCACAAAGAATTAGATACACCTGGAATAACTGAATAACTACACCAATCTCAAGTGCTAAACATTTCAGGGAGAGCCAGTTACTTTTTTAGTACACTCTAGTAACATGAAAAATTACTTTAACATATTGTGGAATTTTAGTTTAGGATGAATGAACCTTAAGTATTGTGCATTTTGCCTCCCTTTCCCTCTTGGCACTTTAGAAATGAGAAAATTATGGCTGAGTCATAAGGGCTCTCAACCAGTGGATGGCAGGGATAGAGAAAGAGTCTAAGTCTCCCAAATCTTTAGCCCAAAGTCTGTTCCATTACATCATATGACCTCTTGGTATCTTTAAAATCGAAATTCTTAATTTAACTTTCATAATGCCTCTGTGAGAGGAAAAATGCCAAAGAGGGTAGAGCAGGTCTTGTTTAGGAGAACTTGGATTCAAGTCGCATTTCTGACATGTACTGTCTATGTGAACCTGGGTAAGTCACTTAATCTCTGAGTACACCTAAGACTTTATAAATTGCAGAAATGTGCCAGTCCTCATTGGATGCTATATATTTTGATTGAATCAAAGGTCTGATGGGAAAAAAATCAAAAAAGCCCCAATAGTGTATTCTTTTCATGACTATATCACACACTGGAAGGGAAAATATATTTTAATAATTGTAGTCTAGGGGCGGCTAGGTGGCACAGTGAGTAGAGCGTCGGCCCTGGAGTCAGAAGGACCTGAGTTCGGATATGACCTCAGACACTTAATCCACACAAACAAAAAAACCTAGCCGTGTGACCTTGGGCAAGTTACTTAACCCCAATAGCCCTCCAAAAACTAAAAAAAAAAATAAGTAGTCTATTTTTGAAGAAAGAATTAATTCAATTTGTACCTTCACTTGCCTTTTGATTAATGCATTCTTTCCCTTAGTGTCTATCATTTTATTTTACTAATTCGATATTTGTATTTATTCAGGATTTTGGAAGAATTAGCTCACAATATAAATACTGGCTTTATTTTTGTGCTGAATTTAACCTCTTAGATCATAGGTTTCTTTGGATACTCAACTGTGATATATCCAGTCCTCATTCAGATCTCATAAATGATGTAGCCTATTTGGACCTTACCTCAATGGGAGATGAAAAGAGAATAGTCCTTCTGGGACAATGAAGCAATAAAGTCAAGTCTATTTTAGATACTTGTAAGGTATAAAGGGAATCACTAACCCTTTTGACCTTATGCTGGAGTTGCATTTTGAATGGTATTTCAGCAGGCCTTGCTAGCCTTTGCAACTTGAAAGTAATTAACTGCTCTTTCAGCATGGCTACATAAATGCCTTAGGATGCTCTATAAAAGTTCCATTTCATGTCTTGGTTCAAGAAACAGTCTAATGATTTAAATTGATGCTAAATCATTTTTAGTTCAGCCAAAACTGTTTAAAGATATGAAGTTTCTGCACAAAGCTTTAGTTTATAAACTGTGGAAATTATAATTTTGACAATATTACAGTAAATCCCTACTCTTCAGAAGGTGAGGCCAGCATTTATACTGCCATATTTCGACTTTGATGTCTAATGAGGTTTTCCTTCGACATTAAAAATGTTACTCTGATATATCCCCTGCCTCCCCATACCCAATAAAACAAAACAATGGAAAATGTTTTTCTCTGTTTCCTGGTAGAGTATACCATTCCCTACTTTTCAGGTTGATATCTGAGGATTTATGGAGGAGAGGACTAGGAAGGAGGAAGCTAGATGCAGCTAAATGGAAATAGACCAAAAGCCTAAACTACTTTAAGGGGCCCACTTGAATCATCACCTGATTGTACATATATTTTTTCTGACACAAGGAAAAATGACACATTATTAGTAGCAGAAATTTATAATATCACTTCTCATAGCTATTACCTGTCCTGTTTTATTTTCACTATATTGTTAACTACATAGGTTCCAGCTTCTGGGGAGGGATTTCTCTTTGGGTTTGGACAAACATTCAGGTAGCAGCTGACTGATGTACTGGAGAAACTAACTTTTACTTTCCGGATAAGTATTTAAGGGACAAAAAGGCTTTTTAATTTATGCAGAAAATATTCATATAATGTGAGGAATGTTGTCATTAGTTTATTCAGGTTTCAACCAGGAGAACATAGGCTTGTACATTCACTTATTTTTTTTTTTTTTTTTTTTTTTTTGGGTTAACAAGCTTACTTTAATCAAACAAACACACATTACCTAGTTCAGGGGAAAAAGGTCAGCACCCCAAACTTCAGAGTTACAGAACTTACAGATCAAACAGACAGGTTTCCAAACTGTCCAACCATTATATCAATACCAAATCACAGTTACCAGAGAGGGAAGCATCAACATCTAGGTTTTCAAAGCCGGGGGGCTCTCAACAACGTCTTCCCAGAGTCTCATCTGGTCAAATCACACAACACTTCTCAAAGTGAGCCCCAAAGCTAAGCCTCTCATCAGGGTTTATATAGTCTTCTCCTAGCTCAGAGATTGTAACAACCTCCTTGACCCACTGCCCAATCACAAAAGTATCAAGGTTGGGCTTGCCTGAAAAACAAGCCTCCCACCACAGGCTCCAGGTGCACTTAAGCTAGGGGCAGGGAAGATCTTTAAATTTGCATTTCCATTACATTCCGCCCCAAGATCTTTCATGCCCATAGCATACACAATTTACATTTGAATTAGCACTAAACATCTCTTAGGTCACATCTTCCAGGTACATAAGAAAATCACAATATAATCTCAAAATACAATAGTCCAAATCTTCCACTCATGGGGCAAATGTTAACTCAGTCTACTTATCAGTAAAATCAAAAAATAGTCACTCTTAAGTTAACTCAATCAGTTACATCAGTTTTCAAAGTACAAGTCTTCCACTCTTGGGGCAAAGTCTTGATTAACTCAATTAGTCTCTTATCTGTAACAATATCTCAAAGTACAATCAGTAGCTTATTCAGTAAAGTCTTACTAAGTATGCCCATAACATAGACAATTTACATTTCAATTAGCACTAACCATCTCTTAAGTCATATTTTCAAGGTACATCTAAAATTACCAAAGTGGCCACTGGGCCTTAAACACAAAATACAAAGCATTATCAAATAAAGTTCTCTTGGGAGGAGGGGGGTGTCCTTCCCCTCAAACTGCTCCAGCCCCTGCTTCCAAGTCCAGAGAGGGGGCTGAGCAACAAAACCAAAGTGGGGTCCCTGGGGTCCATGGCACTTCACCCCACCCACCAGTCACAAGTCCATCCTCCCCCTGGGTCCCAAACTGTGGGATGCAGCAAGGAAACACATTCAGTGCCCCTGCTTTGCCACACAGTCCTTATCTTGTCCTGTGGCTGAACTCCAAACTCCTGGGTTCCTTCTCCTCCAGCAGAAGGCAGCAGCTCCTGGCTTCTCCACAGGTCTCCATGCAGGCAGTTCACCATTCCTGCTCTCAGCTCAGTGAGGTCAGCATGCAGGCCGTTCCTTTCCTGCTCCATGGCTCCACAGAATCACAGCTACCACAACTGGGAAACAAACAATTATCCCAGCCCCCATACTTTCCTTTTACTCAGCAGATCCCATCCCTCGTCGCCATTTTGTAGCAGCAAGCACCCCAATATCTCCAGGGTGACTGCCAATATAGGTTCTTAGATCTGCTTTTCAAAAGGAAAGCAATTCAGAATGGGTTAACAAGCTTAATTTAATCAAACAAACACACATTACCTAGTTCAGGGGAAAAAGGTCAGCACCCCAAACTTCAGAGTTACAGAACTTACAGCTCAAACAGACAGGCTTCCAAACTGTCCTACCATTATATCAATACCAAATCACAGTTACCAGAGAGGGAAGCATCAACATCTGGGTTTTCAAAGCCGGGGGGCTCTCAACAACGGCTTCCTAGAGTCTCATCTGGTCAAATCACACAACACTTCTCAAAGTGAGCCCCTGTACATTCACTTATAAAGGCTTTGTGTTCCAATTGTCAGGATAATCAGATAGGATGATCTTTGCAAAAATACTTTGTGCTATAAGTTCTACCAAAATATAAGGGGCAGGTTATTATTGTTGTTAATCAGAAATATATATATATATATATATATATATATATATATATATATATATATATATATATATA
Organism: Gymnobelideus leadbeateri; assembly: GCA_011680675.1. Taxonomy (NCBI): domain Eukaryota; kingdom Metazoa; phylum Chordata; class Mammalia; order Diprotodontia; family Petauridae; genus Gymnobelideus; species Gymnobelideus leadbeateri. Next base: position 76,787 of record WOXC01001420.1, on the reverse strand, counting down.
AAACTTGCCTTATGCTATATGCTTTTAAAAGTTACCTTGAATAGTCTTTATTTATAAGTTCATTTCGAAATTATGTCTTAATATATTTAAGAACATTATTTTAAGTCAATATATTAAATAAAATTATTTTAATTCTTAAGCATCTTTTTTTGAGAGTGAAGATTTCTTTTTGGTTGAAAAATGACTCTCTGGCTTGATGTTTCAGAACCACCAGTTCCCATTGCCCCACCTCAGCTTGCATCTGTGGGAGCAACTTATTTGTGGATACAGCTCAATGCCAACTCCATCAATGGGGATGGACCCATTATTGGGCGTGAAGTGGAGTACTGCACAGCAAGTGGAAGCTGGAATGACAGGCAGCCAGTAGATTCTCCAAGTTATAAAATTGGGCACCTGGATCCTGATACTGAATATGAGATTAGTGTATTGCTCACCAGACCAGGGGAAGGAGGAACTGGATCCCCTGGACCAGCGCTAAGAACAAGGACCAAGTGTGCTGGTGAGTTACCAAAATGACAGTGAGAACTTCCTTTGACTTCCTTTCCTTGTGTTGTGTGGACTAGGTTTCTGTCATATGATTTATCCTTCCCACCACTGGTTGGAACTGTGGCTTAGGTCTTGAATTACCTTTTGTGGACAGTGACTATGAATCTCAGTGCCTCGATGTATTGTATAGAGTGGTTAGCATATAGCATAGGGCAGGTTTCCTACAGCAGACCATCTCCTTAGGTTTGTAGAAATACCTGTCTCCTTTTTTATCATAGTATCCTCACAGAAAGAACAAGAGGTCAGATTTCTTTTCATGTTCCATTGGTCTAACATTTACAGTTAAAGTTCTTATTCACCCCTTCCAAAAGTCCCTATAGGACTATGAAGGAATGGATAACCTTTTAACCATTATGGATAACCTCACCATTATTGATGAGTATTTCATGGAGGGGCCACTTGCCATTGGCCTTGGGCCTATTTGTCAAACAGACAGAGGTGATTTGTGGACTGTGTAAAGATTTCATTTCTTCTACTGTAAAGATACAGGATGACTATACTTCACTGAGTTTTATCCATCTTGGAACTCAAAATAGTAGGTGAAAGAGGAAAAAAAATGCACACACATTTGTATTAAAACAAGACAACCAAAAAATCTACACATAGAAACAAGCATGAGTTATAATAACATTGCTATGAAGATAATGCTTTACTATATGAAGAAGAGGTATAATATAATATTAGGACATTGCAATGTGATTTTTGACATTTACATTAGAAATCTGTGGGGTTTACTTTGATAAAATAAGTATTTATTTTAAATGTCATTTAAATGTCATTCTTTGGGTGATGCAGCCACATAGCCCCTATTAGTTTCAGAAACAAAGGATGTTAGATGCTTTTGGATAGAAAAGTTTAAATAGTCTCTTTTGACTACTGGAGTAGTTTTAGTTCACTTATATTATAGATCCTTTCTTAAAATAAGAGTGATGAAAATAATTTTTATTAAATTTATTTATTTTTAGTTTTCAACTTTCATCTCCATAAGATTTTGAATTCCAGATTTTCTCCCCATCTTTTCTCTCCCCCAACCCCAAGACAGAGTGTAATTTCATATAGGCTCTACATATGCATTCATATTAAACCAATTTTCGTATTAGTTCTTTTGTAAAGAAGAATTAGAACCAATGGGAGAAATCATGAGAAGAAGAAGCAAAAAAAGAGAAAGAGAACACAGATCGTGTGCTTCAATCTGCATTCAGATTCCATAGTTCTTTTTCTGAAAGTGGACAGTATTTTCCATCATGAGTCTTTTGAAGTTGTCTTAGATCCTTGCATTGCTAAGAAGAGATAAATATATCAAAGTTATTTATCACACAATGTGGCTGTTACTGTCTATAATGTTCTCTTGATTCTGCTCTCTTCAATCAGCATGAGTTCATAGAAGTCTTTTCAGGTTTTTCTGAAGTCCACTTGCTTATCATTTCTTATAGCACAATAGTATTCCATTACATTCATATACCACAACTTGTTCAGCCATTCCCCAACGAATGGGCATCCCCTCAATTTCCAATTCTTTGCCACCACAGAAAGAGCTGTTATAAATATTTTTGTACATATGGATCCTTTTCCCATATGTATGATCTCTTTGGGATACAGACATAGAAGTGGTATTGCTAGGTCAATGGAAATGGACATTTTTATAGCCTTTTTGGGCATAGCTCCAAATTGCTCTCCAGAATGGCTGGATCATTTCACAACTCCACCAACAATGTATTAGTGTTCTGATTTTCCCACATCTTCTCCAGTATTTATCAGAAAATAATTTTAAAGCATAAATTCTATTTTGTATTTTTCCAGAAGATGAAGTGTTAGGAGAGGAAAAACCCTTTTTTAAAAAGTATTAAAATTTGTAGTTGATATTTTTTCTTTCTGGATTTGGAGCATAGATCCTCTAGGAACTTGTAAGGCATAAAATTCACAAAGATCTCCTTAATATTGTTAGGATAAATGGTATGAATCCATGGGAAAATGTACCTATATCTTTTTTGTGCATGCATAACATTAAATTCTGTGACTAAACTGCTTTAGCAGTCATCAGACCTATTCTACCTTGATATAATCCCCTCGACCCCTGGCCATTTATCATTACATATACTTACACAGAGCTGGAATAAGGACCATTGTTCACGTATTTGCAGCTTGTCCACTTTCAAATGATCCTTAACTGAAATGGATTTTCAGAAACCTTTTCTCTCTCTCCCTACCTTAGTCATGGCTTCCCAGTATGATGTATAGTGATTTCCTGAACTTTCAGAGAAAATGGTGGAAGAAGACCAATTGCTTTTAATTTCATAACTAAACCTATCTCCTGAAAATTCTGTGTGATATGTGTTTTGGAAAAAATCAAATTGATTCATAACATAGTATTTAGTATTGTGATTTTTGAGGAGTTATGTGATATATTTAAGAGATATTTTGTTATAATCTACATTAGCAAATTATAGCTGACATTCAGCAAGTTTAGTAAATGACAGAGAAGTAAAGATCGGATCAAAGAATATCAACCATACTAGGGACCTCCAGGTACATTTTAATTCCAAACATAGAAGAACCAGAATACCATCTCCAATATGCCCAACAAGCAGAAATTAAGCCTTGGTGGAAGACCTGTAATGAAGGGGACTCTGCTATCTCTTAAGACAATTCATTCTACTTTTTGATTGCTCTAATCAAAAAGAAGCTTTTTTTTTCTTTAAGCAATTCTTGTTTCAACTTTTATCCATTGCTTTTAAATCTATCCTCTGAGACTAAACAGAATGAAAAAAATCTCTTTTCTAAATGATGGCTTTTCAAATACTTGAAACAACCATCATGTTCCACCTGTGTCTTCTCTTTAGGCTAAATATCCTTTGTTGTTTCAAATCATTCTCATATGACATGGTCATGATACCTTTTAGTATCCTGGTTGCCTTTCTCTGTATGCTCTCTAGCATATTAATACCTTCACAAAATGAAACGCTATGCAACTTCCTAGATTTAGAAGTGACGCCTCCTACTCTAGTCTAATAATGTATTATATCAATAATCTCTTGTATTCATGGACCATTCAGTGGTTTTATATGCTCTGTCTTCCTTTCCTTGATTTCTGCCCTCTCTGCTGCTAGTTTTACATTTCTTATCCTACCTCCTAATGTAGGCACTATGCAAATATCTGACAAAAAAAAATCTCACAAATAATTTCATAACATTTTTCCAAATTGAAATGCAGCTGGTGAGAATGCAGCCTTTAAAGATAAAAAGGTAAATATTCTTTATAATAGCTCAGTGGTTTGCTTTTAAATAAATATAGAGGAAATTAATACAGGGTGAAAGTTTGATTTTGAATTGCTCTTTACTTTTGGACAGTGTGTATGTGTTAAGACAATATGTCTGATGTCAACCAGTCCAGTGGTAGAAATAATAGCATTTCATGTTGTATTTTTAAAAAATCATTGATAGCATTTATAGGAAAAAGTCTTTGTCTTCTAAGGCATTTATCATTGTGATTCATGAAGGTATTGAAGATGGAAAAATAAAGGCATTGTGATTGGTGAAGAAAATGGTCATAGAGAAATAGGGAGGGGATGGTTAGGTAGCACAGTGAATAGAGCACTGGCCCTAGGGTCAGGAGGATCTGAGTTCAAATCAGGCCTCACTTAACACTTACTAGCCATGTGACCTTGGCCAAGTCATTTATCCCCAAATGCCCTGCCTTCTCCCCTCCAAAAAAAAAAGAAAAGAAAGAAGGAAATAAGCCAAATGAGGACAATAATTACCTCACTTTAGAGAGAAATAAAACTAACGCAGATTTTGGCAGTCTTGTCTCACCTAGATGTATCTCTAGGAGGTCAATATAGAAAAGAAGTTCTCATGCATGCCAAAATGTTACAATAGCACTTTTTGTAGTGGTGAGAATCTGGAAACAAGTTAGATTCCCATTAATTGGGGGATGGCTAAACAAATTTTAGTTTAGTTATGTAATAGAATATCACTGTTCTTTAGGAAATAATGAATATTAAAAATGCAAAAAATATAGGAAGACTTATATGAACTGATGCACACTTACCAGTAAAACAATATATAGCAGGGAAATAATACACAATGACTACAAAAAAAAACTAACCAGAAAGAATAATTACAACAAATGTTTGAAACTACATACTATGAAATTTTAATAACCAATCTTGGTCCTAAAAAAGGATATGATGAAATATACTCACCACCCCCATTCTTACAGTTGACAAAAGATCAAGCCAGCTATATGGAACAATGTATACAGTGTCATATAGGTTTCATGTGTTGGCTAGTTTGGCTGAGCTGCTTTTTTCATCATTGTTTATCAGAAGGATTGGCTCTCTGGAAGGGGAGAGGGATATGTTGTAAAAAGAAGATGACATAAAAGTAAAAAGTATCCAGTAAAGCTAAAAAGAAAAAAAAGGCTATAAGTTTATCAACATATCTTTGTGCTCAGTCCATGAGGGACATAAACTTTATCCATGTATACAGACTGGTTAAAATAAATATATGGCACATGTCTCTTCTTGAAATTGAAAAATATGCTATATGAGGAAAATTGGTTGCATAGACTTGCCATCACATCCAAACACTTGTTAGACTACCTCTCCAAACCATGACTTGAAAAGTTTAGATGATAATGGAAAAACATTTTTCTTTTCATAGATTCATATTAAGATGAATAGTTCTGGGGCTGCTAGGGGCAGCTAGATAGTGATAGAACACTGGCCCTGGAGTCAGGAGGACCTGAGTTCAAATATGACCTCAGACACTTGACACATTTACTAGCTATGTGACTTTGGGCAAGTCACTTAACCCCAATTGCCCTGCCTTACCCCTTCCAAAAAAAAAAAAAAAGATGAATAGTTCACAATTTCTAAAATTTGCTTTTTTCCTTTTTAATTTTTTCATTTTTAAAAATTTATGTATTTACTTTTAGTTTATAACATTCAGTTCCACAATCCCTTGTAGTTCCAAATGCTCTCCCCCTCTGTCTCCTATCTGCCCTCCCCCCATAGTGGCGTGCAATCTGATATAGGTTCTACAAATACATTCATATTAAACATTATTCAAATTGTAAATAAGAATTATAACCAGTGGAGTGAACAACGAGAAAGAAGGAACAAAGCAAAATAAAACACAAAAGAGAGAGCAAGTAGTTTGCTTCAATCTGCGTTCAGACTCCTTAATTCTTTCTCTGCATGTGGATATCCCTTTTCATCATGAATCTTTTGGAATTGTCTTATAACCTTGCATTGCTGAGAGGAGCCCAGTCTATCAAAGTTAGTCGTCACACATATGCTGTGTGTGTAATTGTGTACAAAGTTCTCCTGGTTCTGCTCCCCTCACTCAGCATCAGTTTATATAAAAGTCTCTTTAGGTTATTATGAAGTCCAGCTCCTCATTTCTTATAACGCAATAGTATTCCATTACATTCATATACTGGAACTTGTTTAGCCATTCCCCAATTGATAGGCAGCTTGATTTCCAATTCTTTGCCACCACACACAGGGTAAAGGTAAAAGGCTACAGTAGGATATATTATGCTTCAGCTAAAGTTAAAAAAAAAGCAGGGGTAACATAATTTCAGACAAAGCAAAAGCAAAATAAGATCTAATAGAGATAAGGAAACTATTATGTCCTTCTAAAAGGCATCAATTAAGATTGTAAAACATTAACAAATGACATAAAAATAACAAAAACTCATCTGTCTTCTAGTCTCTCTTAGGGGATAATAATTTTCATTACCTTTTTTTTCAATTAACAAATATATATATTTCTCTTCCACCCATTTTGGGGGAAGAAAAACCAATAAATGTGCTTCTGTGGTCACATCTTCAAGGTTTCTTAGTACCCTGGGCTGAGATTTGTCTGGGTATAAAAACTTGAACTAATCTCAAGGAATTAAGTACTCTTTTGTTACTTCCTCTTATGTCATTGACTTCAGTTCTTTCTTAACCATTTCTCTGAACCTTCTCAGTGTGAAAATGTTTCTCATTCTGACCGTACATCAGTGTGCCCACTGCCCCACAGCCACTTCAGGATTTGCCATTTTTCCTTTTTTTATCAACTTCAAAGACCAAAGATGAACAGTACTACTCAGTCCCCACTCAGAGTGGTTATGGACTAATACAGAATCAAATACACATTTGGATACAAGGTCAAAAGAAGAATTTTATTTTGCTTGATTATAAATGTTTGGTGCAAAAGTTATGTTTTCCTTTCTTTTTCTTCCCCTAAAGTAAGTGAAGGAGAAAAAAATATTTGTTAATTGAAAAAAAAAAGTAATTCAAATTATTATCCGTCAAAAGAGACTAGAAGAAACAAGATGACAGTTGAGTTTTGTTGTTTTTATGTCATTTGTTAATATTTTGCAATCTTAAGAACTGTCCATCTTCTTTTATTCTTCTTGCTTCAACCACAGATTTAAAAGCCCTTCATTGTTGCAAATGACTTTTTTTAAGGGCCTGGCTCCTTATGAGACAGCCTTCTTGACTGTATTCTTGTAGATCTGTGCTATTTTTTCCATGTTTTTTTCTTTGCATTTATTCTCCATTTTGTAATTACATATCTCTTTTTTAATTTTAAAAATTTTTTTGCATGTCTCTTTAAAATCCAGTGATTTCATCAATAAGGTTTCTTTATCTCCTTAGATTTCATTATTTCTCTTCACTGAGGTAATAGTGATTATGTGGCTCAAATCTCTTATTTTACAGTAGAGTCAGTGTTTCTTCTTGAGCTGTTATATTTTTTAGTGTCTTTAGTCAAGGAATGATACTTGCTTTCCCCCGCTGAAATTTTTGACATTTGGTTTCCTAAAGATATTGATCTTAGACTATCCAGAATTCCTTCATGGATTGTTATGTTCTATAAGATGACATGCTTATTTTCTTTCTAGGTTTACAAAACTCACAGAACAGTGTTCCATGTTGGTCAGAATTAAATTCAGTGTTGGAGATTTGATTCCTTTGTATCCTCAGATGATATTGTCAGTCAATAAACATTTATTTAAGTATCTTCTGTGTGTGAGGTAATGTGCTAAGCACTGGGAAAGAGACAAAAGGCAGCTCCTGTCCTCAAGAAGCTCAAATATTATGAGGAAGGTTACAAGTATACACATATTTACAAGCAAGATCTATATATGGCAATTAGGAAATGATTAGGAGAAGGAGGGCACTAGTATTAAGAACTTCTGGGAGAGGCTTGCTGTAGAAGGTAGAATTTTAGTTGGGCCTTGCAGGAAGCCAGAGAAACTAATAGACAGGAATGAGGAAGGAGAACATTCCAGGCATGGGTGGCAATGTTGAGACAAAGATTCATTTTAATAGAATTCATTTTATTTTGCTAATTTGTAGCTGTGAAAAGAAAAGCAAATCTCTTCCATTATTCACTTAAGTTTTTTTCATGCCAGTTTCTGGCTTTAGGGAATATGCCAAAATTTGTGTTTGAATACCACTGAAAGTTGGATTATGCATTCCTACAATAGTTATTCCAATTTCTTTTAAATGTAAATTATTTTAACACTTAATGGATAATTTTCTGTTAGGAATTTGAAGACTCTGAGAGGAAATATTGTTAATCAGGAGATTGATTCAAGATTGTGTTCAGGGGAATCAAGAAAAATTAATTTTAGTCAGAAGTATGCTACTGCCAGCTCAAAGCAACTTAAGAATAAATTGTTAAAATTTCAATGTGAACATTCACACTTCAAAAATTGGCTAAAGGTATAAATTAAGGCTTGATTTATTGATTTTGGTGTGTTATCTTGTCATTATCCATAATGAAATTATTGATTTTTCTATTATTTGTTCTTTAATATATTCGTTCTTTAGAATGAGATTATTTCATTTCCAATTAATTTATAGCCTGTGCTTCCATAGGCCTTTATTGAATGCAATTTCTATTACATTATGCTCTGAAAAGGATTCATTTAATATTTCCACTTTTCCCTTCCTCCTGTTTTCTTCTGTTTATCTCGTATGTATGTATGTATGTATATGTGTGTATGCATGTATGTATGTATATGTGTATCTATTCTGCACTCTTTAAATCAGTTCACTTGAGAGTGACTTCAAGTGTTGCCTGAAGGTTCCCCTCATCCCCACCCCCGTTTTACCCTCTGCTGTAAAAACATTTCTCTGTTCATCTCTTTTATGTGAGAAAATGTTCTCCATTATTCTTTTCCCTTCCCCCTTCTTCCAATGTGTCTCTCTCACCCCTTCCATTTTTTTTGAGATCATTCTAACATAGTCAACTCATACCTGTTGCCTCTGTCTGTGTGGACTGCTTCTAACTCATCTAATAATGGTAAAGTACTTAGGAATTACATGTATTATCCTCCTATATAGGAATGTACACAGTTTAACTTGTTGAGTTCCTTAGGAATTCTCTTTTAGATTTACATTTTTATGCTCCTCTTGAGTCTTGTATTTTTAAATCAAAATTTCTATTCATTTCTACTCTTTTCATCAAGAATGCTTAAAAGTTCTCTATTTCATTAAGTATCTTTTTTGTTTTTACACAGAAGAATTATACTAAGTGTTGCTGGATATGTTATTTTTTCCTTGTTATCCTAACTCCTTTGCCTTCTACAATGTCGTGTCCCAAGCTCCCCACTCTTTAAAAGTGGGAGGTGCGAAATCTTGTGAGATCTTGACTATAGTTCCACAGTTTCATTTTGGCTACTTTCAATATTTTCCCTTTTTATCTGAGAGCTCTGGAATTTGGGTTAATATTCTTGGGAGTTTTCATTTTGGGACTTCTTCAAGGGAGTAATGGGTGGATTCTTTCCATTTTTATTTTGCTCCCTGATTTTAAGATATTGGAGCAGTTTTCCTTTATGACTTCTTGAAACTCAGTCTGGTTATTTATAAACCAGGTTGTCCAGTGCAGTGATCTCCAAATTTCTTTCATCATGTGCTCCATCAGTAAGATTTTTTGATCATGAACCTCCTTATAAATTGGAGTGTATATATAGAATATATCTATATGTTTAAGTAGTGTGTTTACTTATTTATAAAATATACATATGTGTATACATACAGATATGTAAATATACACCGACATGCACACATATATGTATATGTACATATACGCATATATTACTGAACTAATCATTATGTATGTTATAAAACTTACACAAATCTCCCAGATTTCTATCCTTGGCATCATCCTTGACTTCTCATTCTTCATTATTCCACATATTCATTTGGGCTGTTAAATCTTGCTTTTTCTATAGCTACAACATATTTTACCTTCTCTTATATAACTTTCACCTTATTTGCTCCAATCCCCAAAGATGGTACTCTCCCAATTATAGGGCAGCCATCCTTAAAACTCAGTTCCATTTAACCTTTTGCCAGTCTGATTAGCATTTACATAGAAACATTTGCTTCAAGTTGCACACCCCATCCCCATAGGTGGGGGAGTGCATTAAGTTCACAGCTTATCTCAGTTCCTTAGCACAGTCCCAAACTTGAAGTCCATAGCACCCTCTGCCCCTTCCCCCCATGCCTTTGAATCCTAGACACCCTGAGGTGTCTCCAGGTTTCCCTACCTGATTGGGTGGCTTCAGCATCTGGCCTGGAATTCTTGTCCCAAGACAAATTAAAACTGCCCAAACAAACAAAAAGCCAACCATAAGTCTATTTCTTAGGGCCATAGAGTAAAAGGGGAGAACAAGGAAAGAAAGCCCATCCCCTTTCACCAGTTCAGTTCATGGTGCCTATGCTATGGGTAAATTTGACTCATCCTCTCTGGATGTATCAGGAAAGAGAGAGTGTGTCCTTGTTGTACCTACTCAGCCAATCACAAATGGCTACTTTCTTCTAAGGTGTAGGAGAATGTGGGCTCTCTTCTAGAAACAGAGTCCGTCCAAGTTAAACATTCTGGGAATGTGTAGCCAAAGCTCTCATTAAACTAGCATCCTTTCTTTGTAAATAATTGAGCCAATATAATCTAAGCCATTAAGTGGTAGCTTGATGGAAAAAATGAAGCTAACAGTGTTGTTTTGGATTTCTCAGTGGGCCTTTAAGATGCTATGTGATTTTACTTGTAGGTATCTGGCCCTAAGAGTTAAGGGAGAATTCTGACAAACCAATGACAGCAATAACCGTGGAAAGGTGTGACATGGTGCCCTTATCATTCTATTTCTTAGAATTAATATAATCAGTCTTTTAAGAGAAGATCCATTATAACTTTTTAATTACTGTGATAATTGTGTTTTGAATGTGTGCTCCCTCAGGACCTTGATGAAATACTCGGGACTTTTGAAGCAACGTCTTTAGGTTTCAGTGAATTAATAGTTTTTTAAAGTTTTAAAATGAATGACTTTTGTGACATTTGAGCCTTTTCAGAACTTTCCTTAGACAGGTGTTCTGTTTACAGGGGATAGGGGTAAGACAAATATGAAAGAAAATATAACTGTTAGTATGATGTAGAGAGGCATAGCAGTCTTGCAGATATCATAGTTATGCTTTCACTTGTCTGGAGCGAATAGTGATAATCAGGGAATGAACTGGTTAAAATATGTTAGTAACTTTTTGTATTATTTTTAGTTAATATTTATTTATTTATTAGGGGTAACTAGATGATACAGTGGCTAGAGTGCGGCCCTGGAGTCAGGAAGAAATCCAGCCTAAAATATTTCCTAACTATGTAACCCTGGACCAGTCACTTAAACCTCTGTTTGCCTTGGTTTCTTCATCTCTAAAATAGGGGATAATAACAACCCTGACTTCCTAGGGTTATTGTAAAGATCGAAGGATGAAACTATTTGTAAAGTGCTTGGGACAGAGTAAACACTATGTAAAAACCAGCTATGATTAGTTATTATTGTTTGCAAATGCCAGATTTTACCTATGTGTTTGAGCCTCCAAAAAAAAACCCCAAAACAAATCATATTCCTTCAAAGCCATAGTTCTTATAATTCCAACAGTTTGAGTTTTTGATGTATGGTATGTTATAATTTTTCTATCTCCATTGACATCTCTTTTCCTTAATAAGGAGTGATGTAGGCTGACATGATGCTAATAACTTATACACACTTGGAGTCAGATTTCTTGCATACAGACATGGCTATTTAGGAACCTAAGCTGAAGCTTAAAGAACTACACTGTCCCAAGTAAAATACCATTACCTAGCAGGTCATTTTTTAATTTGTTGAACAGAGTGGGTCATGTTATTCAAACTTTCAAACCAGATTTTGAATTATTTTCAAATTAGCTGAATTAATTTAAATTTATAATTCTTTGCACTTAGCCAAAGGAGGTGACTCTCAGGATAACCCATTTTAAATTTCCCCTTAATATTCTGTGTGGTTCAGGTATGGAGATGAACTTAATCGGTTTTCTTCCAACACTGAGATACTTTGAGTTTTTGAATGCCAAATTACATTAGATGGGTGGTGCTATGTATCTCTTTCTTGATTTATACATATAAAAAGTCACAGTGTGATGTTTTTTCTTTAAATGTCCTGTTGGGAAAATTCAGTGGACCTGAATACTCAGATTTTTTTCAATGGAAAGCCTGGAGATTTACAATTTTAAAAAGACAATATGAAAAAAAGACTATCAGAATTTCTCTCCTTTCCATGAAAAACAGTGGATAGTTATGTTACAAACAGTCAAAAGCTGCAGTTTGTTAACCCTGTGTAATTGGACATACACTGTTGAACTAAAAGCACTCTAGGGAAGTGGGATCATAACTAAGTGTGCCTGTTATTCAGAACTAATAAAGACAAAAGAGCTAATTGAATGGGGCATAATTTACTTTTAATTTAAGTTTATTTCCAAGAGAAAAAAATTAACAGTTTCCTAATTTTCAAAAAGATCTGCCAAAGGGCAACATATTTTTAATGACTCTGGAACACATCAAAATAATAAAATTCTTTTGCAAATATAATTGCTTAAAGGGCATAAACTTTATTATTCCTATTAGACTAAAGATGTAAATACTGAGCATTACATTACATCATGTCCCACCATACAAATGCCAAAAGAAACACAGTATGATGGGTAGATCCCTTGGATACAGAGAGACCTGTTTCAAACACCTAGCAGCTGGGTGACCCTACTCAAGGCACATAAACTCTGAGTTCTCTAAGTAATTTTCCAAGAATTTTAAGTTGAAGGGAACATGTTTTCCCTTAATTACTAGAAAAAAGTTTCCTTATCTGGGAGTTCCCCATGTCTCTGAAATCATAGGCCTTATTTCTATTCTTCACACACTTGAATAGGATATCCCCACCTTTTACTACTTCCAAATTTGCCTCTCCACTAATTCAAAGTAGTCTAATTAACATCCATGCCACAGTAGTGGAATATATCCACAGAATGTAATTTATACCAGCAGCAATCTTTCAGTGGTGTCCATCAGTATCTGAAACCAAAGGCAATAACCCAGAGCAGTATGTGCTTTCTACTTCTTGCCTAATAACACTTTGGCAATTCTATAATAGATGTTTTTAAGTTCCTTTTCAAAAAATATGTGCTAATGAGCTGGTAATTGTTTTTTTATGGATTTTTAAAAATTAAGTATTATGTGCTGTGATAGATGTCAATATAACAAACCCCATGGCAGTGAAGGGAGAAGAATAAATTAACAGTGTTCATTTTTTTTGCTGTGTTCTATTTGCTGAGATACTTGCCCCTAACATTTGTAGCTTTGAATAAATAGTAGAAGTAAAGTCTTGGTTTCCACTTTCACAAAAATTTTTTAGGTTACCTCCCTCTCTGTTTAATTATGGAGCCACCATCTTAGGTCAGGACCTTAATACCTCTTTCCTGTATTCTTGCATTAGCCTCCTCATTAGCCTCTCCTTGACTCATGTCCAATCCCTCCTACTCACAGTCAGTTTAATTATTATTCCATAATTCAATAAATAGCACCCCATGGCCTAAAATAGGGGCAGCTAGGTGGCACAGTGGATAAAGTGCAGGGCCTAGAGTCAGAAAGACTCATTTTCCTGAGTTCAAATCCAGCCATAGATGCTTGCTAGCTCTATAACTCTGGGCAAGTCCCTCAACCCTGTTTGCCTCCGTTCCCGATTTGTGAAATGAATTGGAGAAGGAAATGACAAACTACCTTTGCCAAGAATATCCCAAGTGGGTCATGAAGAGTAAGGACATGACTGAAATAACTAATAACATTGCCTAAAGGCAGTGGTTCTCAAAGTCTAGTCTGTACACCCCAGAAGTTCTTTCAGGGGATCTGAGAGATCAAAATTGTTTTCATAATGCTCCCAAGCAGTTATTTACCTATTAAAACACTTCTTCCTTCTCCAGCCACTTATGTATGTGAGGACAGATTTTCTTTACATACTTCAGCTAAAAGAACATACTACAGCAATGAGAATTTAGTTGTCTTTTGTTAAGTCAGACATTAAGGAGATGTGCAAAAATATGTAAAACAATGCCACTCCTTACAATTTTTTTGGAAAACACTTTTTATTCATGAAATACTTTATGTTAAATTGTAATGGGCTTTAAATACTAATAAGTATTTTAAATTTTGTCAGTTTTTATTTCTAATGTGATATAATCCATGTAAACAAAATTTCTTTGAGGTCCTCAATAATTTTTGAGTATACAAGAGTCCTGAGATCCAAAAGTTTGAACCACTTAACTGAAGGATAAAATATAAACTACTCTGTTTCATTTTTAAAGCCATTCACGACCTGACCCTAACCTACTGTTTCCAATATTTTACACATTTACTTGTCAAATTGACCTTCTTACTTCTCCCTACACTTTTCTTCTCTTGTCTCTACTCCATTGAGATGTTTATCCTCCATGTCTAGAATCCTCTTTGTCTTCATGTCCATTTCTTCATGTAAAGATGAGTGAGGGCCCATTGATCGCTTATTTCCCCCACCATATATGAAATTAATAACCTTTTTTAAAGTGGGAATACTTCTTGATTAAAGCCATGAATCAAAATTGGGTGCAATAAGCATTCTTCTTTGATTGAATGTGTGGCTTGGATATGTTCTGAAGAGTTTATGTGAAAGCAGGAATGAGTTAAGAATCAGGAAAAGATTTTGAAAGTCTAATAATGGAGGGAAAAAAAGCTAGGTCATGGAGAACTGAAACAAAACCAGAAGCCCAAGAACAATCACTCAAAGGAGAAAGGGAAATAAAGCTTAAGGCTAGGGTGAAGAAGGTATGTGGACCTTACAAGCATCTTGGAGGAAAAGACTTGACTCATACTACCAGTTGTATATTTTCCTCAAGGACTGAGGGAAGTTTCCAGAAAAGGTCAGTTCTTTCCTCAGCTTTTGCCCAGTGTCTATCAACAACATTATAACATACTTTGCTGCTGATTTACCAAAATGGTTCCAGTAACCTGAATTCTGCCAGTACCACAAAGATGCCAGGAGTTAAATAGAGACTGATAAAAAAGTAAATAAAGCCAGAGACTCAAACTTCTGGTTAATGTTAGGAATTTTCATAAGTGGGAAAGAAATTGTGATTGTACTCACAAATTTTTTAAATTTTAAATTTTAATTTTAATTAATTTTTAATTTTTTAACTTTTAATTTATTAAAAAATAATTAATTTTTATTTTTTAATTTACTCCCAAATCTCTAAAGCATCATAAAAGGGAACCACATGAACCTAAGGTGCCGTTATATTGCCTCAAACTTAAAATGAGCTAATTATTACAATTGTTTAGTTGTTTTTCAATCATGTCCAACTCTTTGTGACCCCATTTGGGGTTTTCTTGGGAAAGATACTGAAGTAGCTTACCATTTGCCTCTACAGTTTATAGAGGCAAACAGGGTTAAGTGACTTGTCCAAGGGGCAGTGGATGATGTTGGTGTCTTTGATGCTTGACCAAACTCTAAGCACTCCACAGTACGTGTTTCAGCTGCCTCATGGCCAATGGAACAAATTGTTCTTATCAGTCCATTCCACTGGTGAAAGTCTTCACATGCTTGGGGTGAACATCCCCCTAACTTATCCATAGTTTCGAGATCTGTTAGTTACCCTCAACCTGGTTTCACTTGTTTGCCAATTTGGTTTTACCAGGGTGTGGCCAATGTTTATGCTACCCTTCTTGGAGTCACAGGTACGCTGAAGGTGGACACCAAAGATGATTGAGCAGCCCTTAAAAGGGTTCAGTAAGTAACTGGAAAGGGAGAGAAGTAAAGGATCTGGAAAATCAGCACCTGAATAATTCACAACTGGCTCATTTTATCTATCTATCTATCTGTCTATCTATCTATCTATCTATCTATCTATCTATCTATCTATCTGTCTGTCTGTCTGTTTATGTATCTATGTGTCTGTCTGTCTGTCTATATACTTTCTATCTAAAAATCCATCTGCACCAAATGTAGGCATAGACATAAAGGACTATCCTGAACACTCCATATTCCCTAGTGCTTTTGAATAAATACTGACCCAAAGAGTTTCTTAAGCCTAATTGTAGCATAGAAATTACATTAACATCAGTAGAACATGAGTGAAGACCTGAGGTGCTCTCCTGTGAATGAAGTGCATATATATTAGTTCATCAACATTGTATTATCTCTTTTAGCTCTTTAAAAGGTTTGTAGGTTCATTTCTTGGTTCTTGAATGTGTTCTGGACAGAACTCAATGTAAATCAACTGCTATATTTACTGTAAGATATAACTAGAAACATGATCACATTTATGTCACCCTAACCACAAATTAATACTTAATTTAAAGAATTAAATTAATTGAAATATTAAATATTTCTAAATATATAAATGTACTTGTAAATTTATACATATATGTCTATGTACATATGAATTCCTGTGTCTACTTCTATGTATATAATTTAATTCATACAAAAAGCTGCTATAAAAATTAGTTGAAAATCATTATTTTGTGATTTTGGTCAGCAATTAACTTTAAAGGTCTATTTTGTTGGATCACAAATTTATAACTAAAAGATAACTTAGATCCCATTTTGTTCATCTCCCTTCATTTTACAGATAAGGAAAATAATGGTTTTCTGGGTCTTCCCAATGAAAAGTATGTTGAGTCACATCCTCTGACTCCAAAGAGAGTAGATTTTCCACTGCACCACAACTCTTAGGTTTGTGGATTGTAACATGAAGGGGAAAGACCATCTAGAAAGTATGAGTGATAACAGGATGCCAAAACTAAGCATTGTAGGCATATTTTCAAAAGCACTAGAGGATGTCCTTAGAAACAGTGGAAAGATCAGGCCTATCTGAAATATGAAAATGATCCTCCATATCCATGCCTACATTGGGCACAGATGAATAGATAGATGAGAGATGGGGGGGGTTGGAGGGGGGGAGAGAGACAGACAGACAGAGAGAGGGGAGGGAGGGAGAGGGGGAAAGAGAGAGAGAGAGGGGGAGAGAGAGAGAGAGAAAGAGAGAGAGAGAGAGAGAGAGAGAGAGAGAGAGAGAGAGAGAGAGAGAGAGAGAGAGAGAGAGAGAGGAAGGAGGGAAGGAGAGAGAAAGCTTTGAATTATTCAGGTGCTGATTTTCCAAGTCCTTTACTTCTCTGCCTCTCCAGCTGCTTAAGTTAGGACCATTTCACACCTCATTAGCATCTGCACCAGAAAGACTAAATAGAAATGAAATTCAAACCAGTCATTTCTACCACTTTGTATGGAATTCTGAAAAAGTTCCCTTGAAGAGGATGAGTTTTTTTTTAACTGCCAGTGAATTTCTTTTGTGGTAGTGTTGGTCGAGAGAGGACACCCTTAGGTTTCTACTTTACCTGTAAAAGGGAAAAGAAAAATAACTCAGTTATGAGAACATGAATTTAAGAGACAAAGTGTGGTAGAGGAAAGTGTTGGCCTTGGATCCAGGAAAGATATCTGGGTTCAAATTTGTACATTTCACATGGCTGGAATTTTATAACCATAGGCAAGTCAGTTGAACTAATTCACAGTTCCATTAATAGTTTATTAATTTGCCTGTCTTTCTACAATCCCTCCCTATTTATGTATTTGGTCATCTTTTCCAGTCTGATGGATGAGGTAAAACAACAACCTTCTCTGTCACATGGAGTCATAATACCTCATAAGTATACCTCACAGGATTTTTGTGAGGCTTAAGCAAGGAAGTGAATATAGAACTATATCAATATCAGTCACTGCTATTAATAAAAAATTAAGGCTTCTTCATTGTATATATATATATATATATTTATATGGTAGGTGATTTTTGTTTTTGATATAAAGATTTAGCTGATCAGAGACAAAAATGTAAATTATAGATTTTATCAAGCTACATGGTTCTTTTGTCACCTGTAGATTCTCTCCCATATCACCCCAGAAACCTGCTATTCTTACATTCTCTTCAGCTGCCCCTCCCCCAAATCAAAATCTTCTGTCATTCACCGTAAGATAAATCATTGTTAATAGCTTAAGCTGTTAACCTGTGCCTAGAAGTATCTGCATTTCATCAGATCTCGAAACAATAATGTGAAGGGATAAAAGTCTGAGATCTACATTTTTTTAAATGCCCTATTGGTGCTTTTTTTGTTTTATTAATGCTTTCTGTTTTTTATATCATAGATATTCCCTATTATTCCCTCACTCCCATTGAACAATATCTCATAATAAAGGGAAAAAAGCAACTGCTAAAGAAAACCTTTGCTTTTATAGGAAGAGAAGGGAATAGGTTTCACATCTGTGCTTCAAGAGCCAAGATTAGTTATGACAATTAGAGTTTGGTTGCTTTCAGTGTTGTTTTTGTTTTCATTACTGAAGTCTCTGTGTATCATGTCCCTTGGTTCTGCTTCCTGTATTATTCACCAGTTTATATAATCTTCCCATTAATGAATGAAAGAAAGAAAAAAGAAAGAACAAATATTTCCCAAACACTTATTGTGTGACAGATACTATCCTAAGAATTACAAATACAGCTAGAAAAGTAGAATACCCCTTGCCCTCAAGGAAGTTAAATTCTAATAGGGTAAAAAGCAAGAATGGAAAACAAGATGGGAGTTGTTGAAAGTACACATCAGCAGGACAGATGGCAGGATTCTCAGTGGGGTCCAATTTTCTGGTGACAAGCTGGATGACTTGTGAAACATGGTCTGGAGCCATTTAGATATAATGGATTAGATGAGTTATTTTTAGTTATCTACCAATCAGGATGGCTTAGTAGAGTAATTCCCCCAAGAAGGAATGGGACATGGTCTCAATAAACTTAATCAGCAGGGTTTCTGTTTGAGGAGAAGAAAAGGAGTACAAAGGAAAATCAGACGGAAAGATGCTTGGTTTCTATAAATGCCTGACATGAGTCATACCGTATAGCTCAATAATATTCCATTTTATTCAGTTAACAGTTTGGTGGCCATCCCCCATTACATTTCCAGTTTTGTTTCAGGATAGGAATTGGATTTGTAGTTCAATTGGTAAAAAGTAAAAAGAAAAAAAATCTGACGTACACAGAAGACCATAAGAGAGGATGCAATATAAAACAATAAATTTCCATTTCAAAAAACCTATCTGGTAAATACTACATATTGTTTTCAAAGCAGCCCAGATTTTCTTTGCTTCCTTGTTGGTTTTCTCTTGTTCTCAGTTGTGCACATTTTACTTTATTCCTCCTCCCTCCCCAGAAGGCTACAGTTAAGCATTATGGACACATACACACACATCTATAAATATACACATATACATTCATACACAAATATGGATGACGGTACAATGCTTATTCACACCTGTCATAGGTACAAGTCTTTCCATGTTTTTCTCAGTCAACCAACTCATCATTTCCTACACCACAGCAATGTTCCAACCCCAATCACATCCTATTTGATAGATTGTCTATGAAAATTTCCCTCCTAATTTACTGTATTCCTTCTATTCTTAGTTAAGTAGGTTTTATTTATACAAGAACATTTTAATTTAGAATAATCAGTGTTATCATTTTTATACTTCAACGGTACTCTCCCATCTAATATATTTTAAAGTCTGATTCTACTGAATCTATTTCCTTTATGTCTTTTCCCCTTGTTTCTTTGAAATTCCCAGCCTTTCACTCTTCCAAATGAATTATTATTATTCTTGCTCAATAAAATATTTTTTAGTAAATCGGAATGACATTGAATAAATGGATTAGTTAGGTAAAATTGTCTTTTTATTTTATTTTATTTTATTTTTATTTTTATTTTTTTATTTTTTTTAAACAAATGCTTTATTAGCTTCTGTTTTATATCATTCATTTCCGCCAGATTTTGAGTTACAATCATTTTCCCCCCATTATTCCCCTACCCAACCTCCCAGAATAGCAGTCCCATAAGATATCGCTTCCTCCAATCTGCTCTCTCCCATACCTTCTCCCATACCCCCTTCGACTTTTCCATTAGAGGAAGGTGAATCTTTGTGTCCCAATGCCTGCACATCTTATCTCCCAATTATAGGCAAAAAGAGTATTAATAATAGTATTTATATATATATATTTGAAACATTTAATGTTACGACCTTGAATTTCAGATCCATTTTCTTCCTCCCTTGTCACCCATTCCTTCTTGGGATATAAGTAATTCAGTATATGTTGTACATGTCTAGCTATGCAAAACATTATCATAGTAGATATATTGTACAAGGCTGCTTAAAATTCCCTCCCACTCATCCCATCCCCCACCTGGTCCATTCCCTACATGATCCTGTCCCTCTTCTATAGTGGGTACTTCCAACCTCCCCTCACCCCCAGGATGCCCTCCCATCCATCATCTCTCCTCTCATCCCCCGTCCCCCTATCCTGCTGCAGGTTGAGATATCCCATTTAGTATGTATGTCATTTTCTCCCTGAACCAAATTCAATGTGAATGTGGTTTTGCCTTTTTAGCCTTCCTATTCTCCCCCTCCCTTGCAACCACTTCCCCTTGCTTCTTCTACATGAGATGGTTTACCCTACCCTGTCTCTCCCCATCTCCTCTTGCCACTTTCCTCTCTCACCTCATAATTTCATCCCTTGAGTATTCTCCCTTCCCAACAAATTCAACCTCTGCCCTCTATCCATATAACTGTAACCATATACACACACATTCACATATGTATTCATATGACCACACCCCTTCTTCCATTATTTTCATAGTGAGAAAGATATTATCAGTCACAGTTATTGCTTTTCCATATAGGAATGTAAATAGTTCAACTTTGATAAGTTCCTTTTGATTTCTTTTCCCTGATTACCTTCTCAGGCATCTCTTCCTTCTTGTCTGGATGTCAAATTTTCTATTCAATTCTGGTTTTTTCCTCAAGAATGCTTGAAAGTCCTCTATTCCACTGAATGACCATATTTTCCCCTGAAACAAAATACTCAGTTTTGCTGGGTAGGTGACCCTTGGGTTCATCCCCAGTTCTTTTGCCCTCTGGAATATCATATTCCATGCCCTTCGATCCCTCAGTGTAGAAGCTGCCAGGTCCTTGGCTATTCTGATTGTGTTTCCACAATATTGAAATTGTTTCTTCCTGGCTGCTTGGAGTATTTTCTCCTTGATCTGGGGATTCTGGAACCTGGCTATAATATTCCTGGGAGTTTTCTTTTGGGGTCTTTTTCAGGAGGTGATCGGTGGATTCTTTCAACCTCTATTTTGCCCTCTGGATCTAAAACATCAGGGCAGTTTTCCTTGAGAATTTCTTGAAGGGTGATTTCTAGGTTCTTTCCTTGATCATGGCTTTCAGGTAGTCCAATAATTTTTAAATTGTCTCTCCTGGATCTATTCTCCAGGTCAGTGGTTTTTCCCATGAGATATTTCACATTGCCTTCTTAATCTTTCGTTTGTTTGGATCTGCTTAACAGCATCTTAATTTCTCATAAAGTCACTAGCTTCCATTTGCTCCAGTCTAACTCTGAAGGAATGAATCTCCTCAGTGAACTTTTGAGATTCTTTTTCCATCTGGCAAATTCGACTTTTTAAGGCATTCTTCTCCTCATAGCCCTTTTGGGCCTCCTTTGCCATTTGAGCTAGTCTATTTTTTAAGGTGTTGTTTTCCTCAGTCAGGCTCTTGACCCTCATTTCATACTTTTCCTGCATCCTTCTCATTTCTCTTTCTAATTTTTCCTCCACTTATCTTATTTGATTTTTAAAGTCCTTCTTAAGGTCCTCTCTGGCCTGCAACCCGCTCATGTTTTCCCCTGAGGCTTTTGGAGCAGGACTTCTGACCTCACAGTCCTTTTCCTGCTCTATGCCCCCAAAATAGGAGTCTAGGGTTGCATTTTTCTGTTTCCTTTGCCTTGGCATGTTGCCACTTGATTGCTTGACTTTTGGGCTTGTTGCCACACTATGGCTTTAAGGCCAGCTAGAGGAATTTTTGTCCCGAACGTGTGGGGGGCAACTTCCATTTCTGGTAAGCTGTAAACCCACCCACAACTTCCACCCTAGATCACAATCCAGATCCAGGAGGTTAAAGCAAGAGCGATTACCCCCCAAGACTGATCGCTGGATCTCCCCACGATTTGTAGGCTGGGAGCCGGAAATGCCTCTGAAAACTACACAGTGGCGTGTCTCCTCAGGAGCTTCTAGCCCCCAGGGGAGGGAGCTGACGCATTCCCCAAATACAGGTCCCAAAGTCCATAGGACACTAACCTCTTACTTTGTCCTAGGCAAGTCTATGTTGATAATTCTGGCGTCTCCACAGTTCCTGGTGTTCTGGGGTTCCTCCAGCCGGCTGCTGGCCCTGCCGCCCTGGGGCTAAAACCTCGGCTCACGTGGACCTGGGCTCAGCTCGGCTCCTGCGCTCTGCGCGTTGCCGGCTCCCAGACCACTGCGCTGGTCCTTCCTGCAGGGCTGCTGGGCTGTCCTCAGTGGGAGGTTAGCTTCTCTGTGTTGTTCTGTGGGTGCTGGGGCTCCAGAAGTTGTTCAGAGTCCTTTTTTACATAGTTTGTGGGGAATCTGGGGGCAGAGAGGCTTGGACGAGCTGTTTCTACTCTGCCATCTTGGCTCCGCCCCCTAAAATTGTCTTTTTAAAAATTATATTAGCTTTACCTACCCATGAACAATAAATATCACTCCAATTATTTGGATCTGAGTTTATTTGTATAAAAATATTTTATGTTTATATTCATATAATTCCTGTATGTGTTTTGTCTCATGTATTTTATTGTGTTTAGATATTTTAAGTGGACTAAAATAATACTGAATAATGTTGTTGACACACAGCACAGTTTCTCTGTTTTTACTTTTGATTTAAATCAATTTTAACTTTGTCTGAAATCATGATTACTATTCCTGCTTTTTTACATAATAAATTCTACTCCTCCATTAAAAAATATTTTTATGTATCACTCAATTTTATAATGTTTCCTGAAAACATCAGTTGAATTCAAATTTTTATTCTGCTACCATAACTGTTTTATGGGCAAATTCCTATCATTCTAAGCTACTTGTTATTTATTTTCCTCCCTATTTTTCCCCACTATCGTTCTTACCCTATTTACCCTATCTCTCTTCACTCCTCTATTTTACTTCGCCTCACTACCTTATCCTTCTATTCCTTAACCTACCCACCCTTCTAAAAATGCCTCCCTTATCATCTCCCAGCACCCTGTCCCCTTGCCCTCTTCCATCTTTTTTCTTTCTGGATTTAGAAGGGGTGTGTGTGTGTGTGTGTGTGTGTGTGTGTGTGTGTGTGTGTATGTGTAATTTCCCTTCCCCCACTAGCTTCTTCTGTATAATTTTTTTTCTTTTTATGCCTCATTGCCTCATTTGTATGATATAATTACTCCTTTTTCTCTCCTTAAAGCTTTTTATTTTAAGAATCACCCTGTCACACTCAGCCCAGCCTAAGCCTTTCTTTCAAACTACTCAAATTATGATGAAAATCATAAGAGTACTGCTAATATTTTTACATATACAAAGTAAATAATTTGGCTTCTTGTTTAAGATCCTTATAATTGCTCTTTAATGTTTACATTGTTGTGCTGTGCTTTGTCCTTTTTTCTTGAAGAGGACCCTGACATCTGGGAGATAACATGGCTTGCAACTGAATTTTATTTGAATTGAGGGTGGGCTGTGCACATCACCAGCTTCACTTTTTCCTCCTGAGCCATCTGGGTCCAGTGGCCAGATATCCATCATCTCCCTGAATGTTTACCTTATATTTCACTTGCATGTTATATATAAGCTTTTTCCTTAAGTTCTGGTGGGGTTTGTCACAAAAATCTGAGTGTCTTTCAGCTCCTTAAATGCCTTTTTTTTCATTCAGGATTATACTTAACTTTTCTGGGTAAATCATCCTTGGTTGTAACCCCAGCTCTTATGCTCGGTGGAACATAGTATTCTAAGACCTATGGTCCGCCAACATACTGACTACTAGATCTTGTTTAATCCTTATTGTAATTCTATGATATTTAAATTGTTGGGGGTTTTTTCCCCCTTGTTTCTTCCAGTATTTTCTCCTTAACCTGGCAGCTTTGAAACTTGGCTATGATATTCCTGTAAGTTTTCCTCCTGAGTTCTCTTTCATGTGGTGATTGGTGAATTTTTCTTTTTGTTTTGCCTTCTTGTTCTAGGACTTCGGGAAAATTTTCCTTGATGATTTCTTGTAATATGGTACCAAGATTCTTTTTTTTTTAATCATAATATTCAGGTAGTCCGACTAAAATTATTTCTCCTTGATCTGTTCTCTAGATCAGTTGATTTTCTCATGAGATGTTTGACTTTCTCTTCTATTTTTTCATTCTTTTTATTTTGTTTTATGATTTCTTGATGTCTTAGAATGTTAACTCCCCGTCCACCGTTTCTAGTTTTCAAGGAATTATTTTCTTAAGTTTTTGATTCTCTGTTTTAAGTTGATTGACTTTCTTTTCATAATTTTCTTGATTTTCTTGAATTGCTTTTATTTTTTCTAATTTTTCCTCAATCTCTCTTATTTGATTTTTAAAGTTCTTTTTAAAGTCCTTTTTTTATTATTAAAGTCCTTTTTAAGTACTTAGAAGAATTCTTTGTGCTTGGGGCCATTTGATGTTTCTTACTGAAAAAGAAGTGACTTTTTTAGCTGCATTATCTTCCTGCAAATATGACCTCAGATCTTCTCTATCCCCATAATAATTGTCTGTGATTGGGTTCTTTCTTCTTTGCTTACACATTTTTATTTTTATTTTTAGTATCTATTAGTACTATCAAGTTGTAGTCTCAAGGTATGAGGAATGATATTCCAAGTCCTTCTTACTGTTATTTTCTGAGGTCTGTCTCGAGGCACAACCTTCGGCTCTCCTCCGCACCCCTAAGCCATAGCAGATGATCTTGCTCCCTACAGTCCCTAGGGTGGCTGCAAACTATAGCTGTTCTCCTTGCCCTGAAACTGAAACCAGGAATTCTGCTCTTGTGCAGGTATCCACAGTCAACAGAGTTCCCACCCCTCACTACTGCATCCATTGTGTACTAGCTACCCCAAGCAGTAGCCTGGGATGTGTCTGCTCAGCACAGCTGTACTTGGGGTCCCTCAACAGTGGGAGGTCCTTCAATCTTCTCCTACTCTGCTGTCAGACTCTACACTCGCTGCAAGATGAACATTTCTGAGACTGAGGCTGCTTCTCAACCCAGCTGCCCCCAGAGTTTAGCGTTTGTTGATTCTGTAGAGCTGACCTGGAGGTGTTCGCATTTCACTCAGGCCAGGCTGAACCTCAGCCTCCCAGAAGTCTGACTTCTTGGGTCTTCTCAGATTGTCTTGGGAGGACAGCTGTTTTACCCTGTGTTTATTTCTGCTGCTCTGGGGTAATATTCTGTCTTCTTTGTGGAGGAAATTTGGAGAGCCAAAAGTTTTCTGACTTATTCTACCATCTTTCCATAATCCTCTCAGTAATTCCTTTTATTACAGTCATCATTTTAAGACAATGACCTGATGTACAAACGGCCATTAAATGACAAAAGGTACCCTGCCTGACCTGGTTGTAATTATGGCTGGACTGAGGAATGACAAAAGGCAAAAGCTGTACTATAATTAAATTTCCATTATAAAAGTTTTATTTTTCTCTCTGACAAATGCAAAGCTAGCCTTTGAAGAGCAGTCTGCCTTTACAAGGGAGAGAATTAAAGGGCTATAATTTACAAATAAAGATTTAGGAAAGCTTTACTTCTTTCAGATGAACTTTTTGTATCCCCAAAAGAGCATAGTATTATTTCATTATTGTTTATTTAAATTTAAGATAACCAGTTCTAATTAGTGATACTCATAAACTATTCCACTTACCAAATTACAGCTCAAAAGGGAGAACCTGTGAATTGGGTGGTTTTAACAAAACTATTTCCCTCCCATCTTCCCCACTGAAGTTCGCTGTCAAGTACTGAGAAATAAGTTATCATGTGACAAGGGTCTAATGTTCTTACATCCCCCATCCCTAGTCATTATAAATTCAGTTGAAGACTTAAGTTTTAAGAAGCTCCTTCATTTCCTAGATCATTTACCGACAGTACCTGAAATCCCAAAGCTATGAAATCAGCTCACTTTATGTGACTCTCAATATATGAGTGTTTGTAGTTAACTTTTGTGGAGCTACTGTTGACATCAACCTCCAGGGCCCTTTGTTATCTCTTAAAGAAATGTATTTTTGTCTCAAACATAAAATCATAAAATTTTCTGCATTATGAACAATAGCTTCTGATTTGGAATTTTGTTCTGTTATTGTATCTTCCAAATTGTGTTGTGGTGACATATTTTGCTGGTCCCAGGTCATAAACCTTTTCTTCTCTTAGCTTTCTTTTTCCAATTTTTTTTAACCATCTCCTCATTCTGAAGCATGATTAAAACTCACTTTGTTTCCATGGTTCCACCCAAGCATGGAGGAGGAAGTGTGGAGATAACTTAAAGGTAGAGGCAAGTGTCCAAAGCATGGGACCTTTGCAGCCTGATGGAGTGATTGCCTGACTCTCATCCTGACTTTCCTCCATTCTTCAACATCCCCTAATTATTTTATTAACAGTTTCAAAAGGAATTATTAATTGACTTTAAATGACTTACTTGCTCCATATCACAAAAATCATGGCATGGCCAATATTATAACCCAGGTTGCCCAATACTTTCTGGACAAGTGTCATTTTTTCTGCACCTTTCTCCTTGTTCTGCAGATGTTAACATTTTTATAAAGTGGATGGTAACACCTGGTCATTCCAGCTCTGCTTCCCCAGTAGTATCTTCTGGCTCAATAGCTAATCACATTAGATTAGACTGAGTCAGGTTCTTATGACTTTTGGAGTCTGGGCCTGACTCTGTGGGGAATAGCTATAGTCTAGATTCAGAAGCTCCAGCAATGCCTGTTTAACCTTGTGTGTGTGTGGCATATGGAACTGTTTAACTTCATTAAGAGAGTTCTGGAAGCATATTGTGGCATGTTTATGCAAACCCAGGGGAACACTTTAATGTCTTAAGAGGGAACGTTCAAGGGGAAATTGAATGACTGGGAAACCCCAAGATTGTACATTTTGAAACTGATTGATTTTTGTTTCCCAACCTCTGTAGAGAATTAGCATTTTGGTATTTGACAGAATATTCCATACAGAGATACACAGGTGGTCCTTAAACAAATCTATGCTTAGTTATTTGAAGAGAGAAAATTATAGTGTCTCTATTGTTGTTTTGTCATTTTTTCAGTCATGTCTCACTCTTCGCGACCTGTTTTGGGGTTTCCTTGGCAAAGATACTGGAATGGTTTGCCATTTCCTTTTCATTTTGCATATGAGGACATTGAGGCAAACAGGGTGAAGTGACTTGCCCAGGGTCACAGAGCTAGACCTGATTTAAACTCAGGTCTTCCTAATTCGAGACCTGGTGTACTATCTACTGGGCCACCTAATTTTCTTATGTGTCTTTATCGATAGGGTGATTTGACAAAGCTTTTGGCAGTATTAAAAAAAATGTTTTGAAAACTAGTTGGTGATAACTGACATTTAGTGATTTAAGGTTTGCCCATCACTTTATATACATTATTTTTTGGAACTTCACAACAGCTCTTTAAGTAAGGTTTTACAGTTTTGTTACCCACTTTACTGATGAGGAGATTGAGGTGCTGACAGGTTTAAAGATCATGGCATTAGTGTCCTACACAGTATTTGAACCCAGGTCTTTAATAATTCCTGGTCCAGTGCTTTTCATTAAAGATTCTACTATATTGTCTCCTATAGAAAAAAAAATCCATTCTGATTTATAATTTGCATTATTGTGTGTAAGTTTAATAATGAAGATCTTCCCCATTTATTTTGTCAATGAACTTTGCAAAGCAAATCTAACCTTTCCTAGCTACTACTTTGCAAAGATTTCAGAATGAGTTGACCAAGGTTAACTTTAATTTTTGTCCCCTATAATAATTATATACTTTAATGTGAAATTCATGTTTTAAATGACTGGAAAGGTTATTTACTGAATGATAAAGTTTCAAAAAATACTTCTTGCACAAATATTCGTTGAATACTACTGTATCTCAATCTATCATTAGTTACTGGAAAAGCACTCTATGAAAATGGTACATTTTTTCTTATTCTACTCCACCTAGTTTAATGTAGATTTGGGAGATGAGTCAGTTTATGCTCTTCCCCTTCCTTTTAAAAAGGCTCATTACCACCCCACCCCCTTGTAATGAGCTTTCCCTAAATGACAGTGCCATCCCACTCATTATTTGAAGCATCTTCCCCAACCTAACATCACAGCTGCACCCTGGAGGCTCTTTCCTTATGTTTACCATTCTGCCAATGTTTCCAGGAGCATGACACTGACCAGCTCACACTTCTTTGCTACATCAAAAGATCGGTGATTTCCATACTGTAGACACTGTCTCCACCAAAGCAGGGCAGGATGATGCCTTCTGTGGGCAGAATCATTCATCATCTCATTGGCAACCTTCTGGTAGTTTCTCTAGGTTCACAGTTCTTTGCCAGACTTTTTTCAAAGCCTCTTTAGCTTAACCTTGTGTTCTGTTTGCCTGGCATTCTATAACCCAAGGTCATCTTCATAGGACAAGAAGAATTTGAGATTATACTCTCGTAGATGATGAAAGTTAGATACTTTTCTTTTGACCATGAGGGAATTTGCATCTACTCTATTCAAATTTAGTTTTTCCTTTCAAACTATTTTTTCTGATGTTCTTTTTTATTGGTCAATTTGACAAGCATTTATTAAAGTGCCTGCTATGTACTTTATGCTGTGAAAAACTTGAATTATTTACTGGTCCCTAAGACTATCCCAAGTTCCTGCTTCCATGATGATGTTCTTCCTCCAGGAATACATACTCTTCCCTTTCTAGCTTTACCAATATAATTCTTATATATTCTCTTATGCCCAGATTAAAATAGATTTCTGTCTTGTATCCCTCTCCTGCAGAAGTCAGTAGTCTCAGGCAACTCACTAAGATTATCTTTCCATAAACTGGTTATGATTTGCATTATTAAAAGGAATTCCCTTACCTGTGAGATCACAGTATATAGACGTCTTATGTACATCCATATCCATTTTGTTGTTGTTCCCTTGTTTTCTGTCATGTCTGAATCCTTTATTGGGAGCTTTCTTGGCAGAGATACTAGAATGGTTTGCCATTTCCTTTACCAGCTCATTTTACAGATGAGGAAACTGAGACAAACAGAATTAAGTAACTTTCCCAGGGTCACACAGCTAGCAAGTGTTTGAGCCTGGATTTGAACTCAGGTCTTTCTGACTCCTGATCTGGTGCTTTATCCTCTGGTATCACCTAGCCACTGCAGAGCCATATCCACTACTGGTCTTAAAATTCCATGAGTGTAGTAATTCTGCATTAATCTTCTATAATATTTTCTACCACTGAGTACACAAGTAGATTATAAAATAACATTTAATTTAATTGATTGAATATATTTAAATAATTTATTTATTATATCAATAATATTGGTAATATAATAAATTTAATATTTAAATTATTATTAAATAATATTTAATTAAGTTGATAATTTCTATAAAGACATAGGCATATATTACTTAGCTTTTTACTGAGATAGGTTCGAAAATTATTTGATACAACGAAAAATAGCCCAGATTAAAAAAAAAAACTGGCCATCTCTTTTCTTAGTATCATGAGAGACACTTTATTTGATGCAAAGAAGATGAACAAGTTTGAAAAACTGTAGTATTTCTATTAGGGGATATTGTTTTCAAATTTTATCTAAAGTCATACTACTGAGTTTAATTATTTGGGTGTCTAGCTGGAGGTGATCTGTGCTTTGGTTTCATAGAAATTTGGACAGTTATTTGTAATTTTACCAAAGCACAGACGAGTTTGCATTTTCCATTTTTACAAATATGATGGGTGGCGTGGAGCCAAGATGGCGGAGTAGAAACAGCGCGTCCAAGCCACTCTCCCCCCAGATCACCTCCAAAATATGTAAAACGGGACTCTGAACAACTTCTGGAGCCCCAGCACCCACAGAACAACACAGAGAAGCTAACCTCCCACTGAAGACAGCCCAGCAGCACTGCAGGAAGGACCAGCTCAGTGCTCTGGGAGCAAGGAGTGCTCTGGGAGCTGGCAGCGCAGCACGCAGGTCACAGAGAGCCGAGCCCAGGTCCCTGTGAGCGGTTTTGGCCCCAGGGCGGCCGGACCAGCAGCTGGCTGGAGGGACCCCAGAACACCAGCAGTTGTGGCGATTCCAGAATTATCAACATAGACATGCCTAGGACAAAGAGAGAGGTTAGTGCCCTATGGACTTTGGGACCAGTATTTGGGGAATGTGTCGGCTTCCTCCCCTGGGGGCTAGAAGCCACTGAGGAGACACGCCATTTTGTAGTTTTCAGAGGCAGCTCCAGCTGCTGGCCTGCAAACTGTAGGGAGATCCAGCAATCAGTCTTGATCAGTCTTGGGGGGTAATCGCTCTTACTTTAACCTCCCTGGATCTGGATTGTGATCTGGGGTGGAGGTTGTGGGTGGGTTTCCAGCTTGCCAGAAATGGAAGTTTTCCCCCACATGTTCGGGACGAAAAATTCCCCTGTCTGGCAGCAGAGCCATAGTGTGGCAACAAGCCCAAAAGTCAAGTAATTAAGTGGCAACATGCCAAGGCAAAGGAAACAAATTAAACAGAAAAATGTAACCTTAGACTCCTACTTTGGGGGCAAAGAGGATCGAAGCATGGAAAAGTCAGAGGACTGTGAGGTCAGAAATCCTGCTCCAAAAGCCCCAGGGGAAAACATGAGCGGGTTGCAGGCCATAGAGGACCTTAAGAAGGACTTTAAAAATCAAATAAGAGAAGTGGAGGAAAAAATGGGAAGAGAAATGAGAAGGATGCAGGAAAAGTATGAAATGAGGGTCAACAGCCTGATTGAGGAAAATAACACCTTAAAAAATAGACTTAACTCAAATGGCAAAGGAGGTTCAAAAGGGCAATGAGGAGAAGAATGCCTTAAAAAGCCGAATTTGCCAGATGGAAAAAGAATCTCAAAAGCTCACTGAGGAGATTCATTCCCTCAGAGTTAGACTGGAACAAATGGAAGCTAATGACTTTATGAGAAATCAAGATGCTGTTAAGCAGATCCAAACAAATGAAAGAATAGAAGGCAATGTGAAATATCTCATGGGAAAAACCACTGACCTGGAAAATAGATCCAGGAGAGACAATTTAAAAATTATTGGACTACCTGAAAGCCATGATCAAAGAAAGAACCTAGAAATCACCCTTCAAGAAATTCTCAAGGAAAATTGCCGGGATGTTTTAGATCCAGAGGGGGAAATAGGGGTTGAAAGAATCCACACATCACCTCCTGAACAAGATCCCAAAAAGAAAACTCTCAGGAGTTTTCTTTATAGTCAGGTTCCAGAATCCCCAGATCAAGGAGAAAATACTACAAGAAGCCAGGAAGAAACAATTTCAATATTGTGGAAACACAATCAGATTAGCACAGGACCTGGCAACTTCTACACTGAGGGATCAAAGGGCATGGAATATGATATTCCAGAGGGCAAAAGAGCTGGGACTAAACCCAAGGGTCACCTACCCAGCAAAACTGAGTATTTTGTTTCAGGGGAAAATATGGTCATTCAGTGGAATAGAGGACTTTCAAGCATTCTTGAGGAAAAAACCAGAATTGAATAGAAAATTTGACATCCAGACGCAAGAAGCAAGAGATGCCTGAGAAGGTAATCAGGGAAAAGAAATCAAAAGGAACTTATCAAAGTTGACCTATTTACATTCATATATGGAAAAACAATAACAGTGACTGTTGATATCTTTTTCAGTATGAAAATAATGGAAGAAGGGTGTATGGTCATATAAAAAAAAAGAATTTGGATGCTCTGCAATTTGGTGCATATATGTTTGGTTTGATTCATTCACTTGATTTCCTCTACTTTCTTTTAGCAAACTGTACTTTCCCTGCGTATCCCTTTTTATTAGGTCTATTTTTTCTTTTGCTTTGTTTTAGATAATGATTGCTAGCCCTGTCTTTTCTACTTCGACTGAAGCTTAATGAATTCTGCTCCAGTCCCTTAAAAATACATACATACACACACAGACACACACAGACACACACAGACACACACAGACACACACACACACACACACACACACACACACACATATATATATAGGATGGGTATGTGCATATAATGCCACACATGCACAGCTTTCCAGAGAACTACTGCTGTGAACAGTTTTCAAATTTCTGATTACATAGTATAGTGAACACTCTATTAAATAACAAATCACAGCAAAACGTTCATAGAGAATCAAGGTGTTACAACTTATCACAGAAGATCAAAATACAGCATTCACAATGACTTATCACTAAAATGGTCACATAGTTTTCACCAAAGTGTTTGCAAGAGTTTTCAACAAAGTACAGTCATTTAGTAACTCAATCATTCCATCATCCTTAAGGAAGCTTGCCTCCTTAAGGGTCACAAAACACAAAAGTCAAAGTTATCCACCCATGGGGTACAATTAAGTTACAAATCAGTCACTAATCAGTCATTATTCACTATTCAATCATCAGTCACTACTCAGTAACCTCTTAAGGGATAGTGGAAAATACACAGGTCTTCTACCCCTAAGTCATAGTAAATCATAATCTTCTCAGTCAGTTCATAATATCCAAGTAAAGTCTTCTCTCAGCTTGACTCGAGGCTGGTTCTCAGCTTCCATGGTTCCTCTTCCATGGTCCCAGCTCCTTCTGTCTTCTGGGTTCAAAGGCAGGCAGCTCCCAGTTCCTTGTCCAGCTCCTTGTCCAGTTCTTATTCCAGTTCACATTCCATATTGAAGTTTACAGTGTCCAGTCCACCTCAGGTCCTTCACAGTTTCTGCTCCTGGGAATTCAAGACTCAACCAAGCCACAAACAAAATCTTAGCATCCCAGTCATGCTTCCTCAGTCTTCTGCGGCCTGTTCAAAAAAATCAGAATCACCTTATCCAGCCTTGGGGGAGGGGGTTTCTAGGCTCCTAGGCTCCTGTACAGAAGAAGCTCCACCACCAAAAGTTCTCAGGAAATTCTGGCTCAGTTCTCTATCCTCTCTTCTGTAGCTGTTCTACCTCCAGATTCTTGTCCCAAGATATTCTGACTGTGCCTCTCTGGGGCTTTTCTTATATACACGCAGCATTAGCTTCCTGTTTCAGCCAGCCCTTTCCTTTTATGTCAGCAACAGGAGATAGAGTTCATACTTTCTGTTTCCCCAATTGATCAATTACTAAGTGCTAAGTACCCACTACCTTTGCCAATACAAAAAGGGGTCTTCAGATTCAAATTACATTACCATTACAGTGCATATCTGCACTATGTTATAATGCTTTACTTTTGCATTGTTGCTGTTGAGATGTATCAAATTTAATGAAGTAATTAAAATTCATTCTTTTCATGTTCATGTATTATATCTGAATATATAATTTAAATTATAAGAACCCTTACTGAGAGGAAAGTCTTAAATGATTGGAAATGGAACTACATCAGTTGTTAAATTATGAAGTTAGCAAATGAGTGAATCAACACTGATGTTAATAAATTTGTTCAGCAGTAAATTTATGTTTTGTCCCTACTCTTTTGGTGCCCTGACAACCTGTGGGAAAATTTTTTGGTGAAGCATTGTGCTATAGGGTCTAAAGAATGACCAGATTTATGTAAGTCAGCTTCCAGAGCAACAGAATGGTATACACAGCCATTAACTAACAAAATTGTGAGAATTAGCACATACATTCGGCTATATGAAAGACTTGAATCTAACAAAAATGTAGTACTTTTAATTTCTCCTTTTCACTATGCATGTAGTCTGTTAGTCTGTTAGCCATTTCTTATTAAGAAGTTTTGCTTTATGTGGTTTATGTATTTTATTCTACCAAATAATTTAGACATTTCAGAGTTTCAGATGTTTCTTATTCAGTTAGCTCACTTCCTAGCAATAAAAAATACCAATGAATATTTTAAACCCAAAATGGATAAGCAACAAATAATGACAAAAACGGAACTTACTTCTGAGTCTAGTAGCAAGGATCAACAATCATCATACCAGCAAGAAATGACCTTGTAGCATGTGTGGAGCTGGAGAACATCAATAGAAAATGGTGTCCATGCCCCATCTCAGCTTTGGTCTTCTTTTCCTAGGACTTTTGAATGTCAATTTGGCATCTGCATCAGGACTCCTTACCTGCTTGCCTGTAACAATTTCTGTCAGCCATTTACTGACAGTTCATCGTCTTCATCCCATGACTACCTCAAAAGACTTTGTTTCTTTTCATAATGTCTATCTTTCCATTAGCATTCTTTAGTCTCCTCTAGTCAATGCCAATGCCCAGATTGCAAGACATTAAGGGAAGGGGTGTCTTTTTACTCCTCTAATCAAAACTAATGCATAGAACACTGTGGGAGACTCAAGATTTTTAGTTGTCAGGCTTGGCTGCTGTATTTGTTTGGCTTTGTGGGGTTCCATATGATGTTTATGGAAGCACTCTGAATGTATTTCTTGAAAGTTGAAGCTCACACGTATTTGGGGAATAGTTGAATGAAATGACAAGGTCAGACTTAGAGGGATTTGCAAATGCAATGTGTGTGTGTGCTGAAGATGGTTTTCTAGCCTAACAAGTTTTTTAAAATTCTGGTGAAAGTTACCTTATTTTTGAAATATGATTGCTAAAAAGTGATTTTGTTTTGTTTTGCTATATCTCTGCCGGTTGAGATTTGGAAATTGAAAAGAGCTTACTTTTTATGGAACCACAATAATTAGGGCATGAGTAAATGGGAAGAAAGAAAGAGGTATGAACTAAAAAGAAATTCTTACTTGATATCATGAAAGCCTATACTTTAAAACTGTTTCAAAACACAGGTTTTATGAATGTAAACAATTTAAAATTATGAAGAAATTAAAAGGAAAATTAGTAGAATGTTTATGATTTTTAAAAAATGTATATAACCCAGGGAGAAAAGAAATTACTACAGCAGCAGAATTACATGGACTTGAAAAGAGAGGGATAGAGAAAATGGGTTCATATAATTTTGAGTAATCAGCAGCCATTTTCCTTATCCTTTAGAAATAATAGAAAAGGTAGAAACAGCTCATCCAAGCCACTCTGCCCCCAGATTCCCCCCAAACTATGTAAAAGGGGATTCTGAACAACTTCTGGAACCCCAGCACCCACAGAATGACACAGAGAAGCTAACCTCCCACTGAGGACAGCCCAGCAACCCTGCAGGAAGGACCAGCGCAGCACTCTGGGAGCCAGCAGCGTGCAGCGCACAGAGTGCGGGGTGCTGAGCCGAGCCCAGGTCCGTGTGAGCCGAGGTTTTAGCCCCAGGGCGACATGGCCAACGGCCTGCTGGAGAGACCCCGGAACACCAGCAGCTGTGGTGACTCCAGAATTATTAACATAGACATGCCTAGGACAAAGTAAGAGGTTAATGCCCTATGGACTTTGGGATCAGTATTTGGGGAATGCATCGGCTTCCTCCCCTGGGGGCTAGAAGCCCCTGAGGAGACACGCCATTTTGTAGTTTTCAGAGGCAGCTCCAGCTCCTGGCCTGCGAACTGTAGGGAGATCCAGCGATCAGTCTTGGGGGGTAATCGCTCTTGCTTTATCCTCCCTGGATCTGGATTGTGATCTGGGTTGGAGGTTGTGGGTGGGTTTACAGCTTGCCGGAAACGGAAGTTGCCCCCCTCACACGTTTGGGGCGAAAGTTCCTGTCTGGCACCAGGGCATATGGTGGCAACAAGCCCAAAAGTCAAATAATTAAGTGGCAACATTCCAAGGCAAAGGAAACAGAAAAATGCAACCCTAGACTCCTATTTTGGGGGCATAGAGCGGGAAAAGGACTGTGAGGTCAGAAGTCCTGCTCCAAAAGCCCCAGGGAAAACATGAGTAGGTTGCAGGCCATAGAGGACCTTAAGAAGGACTTTAAAAAATCAAATAAGAGAAGTGGAGGAAAAATTGGAAAGAGAAATGAGAAGGATGC
Organism: Gymnobelideus leadbeateri; assembly: GCA_011680675.1. NCBI lineage: Eukaryota > Metazoa > Chordata > Mammalia > Diprotodontia > Petauridae > Gymnobelideus > Gymnobelideus leadbeateri. The sequence goes on along the minus strand of WOXC01001420.1, from coordinate 40,897 downwards.
AGGAAAAGTATATTCATATACTGAATTACTTATCTTCCCAGAGGGAATGGGTGACAAGGGAAGAAAGAAATGGATCTGAAATTCGAGGTCTTAACATTAAATGTTTCAAATATATATATAAAAATACTATTATTAATACTCTTTTGCTTGTAATTGGGAGATAAGATGTGCAGGCATTGGGACACAAAGATTCACCTTCCTCTAATGGAAAAGTCAAAGGGGGTATGGGAGAAGGTATGGGAGAGAGAAGATTGGAGGAAGCGATATCTTGCAGGACTGCTATTCTGGGAGGATGGGTAGGGGAAAAACAAGGGGGGAAAGTGATTGTAGCTCAAAATCTGGTGGAAATGAATGATGTAAAACAGAAGTTAATAAAGCATTTGTTTTAAAAAAAGAAATAATAGTGGGCGGCTAGGTGGCTCAGTGAATGGAGCGCCGGCCCTGGAATCAGAAGGACCTGAGTTCGGAGCCGGCCTCCGACACCTAATCCACACAAACAAAAACCTAGCCGTGTAACCTTGGGCAAGTTACTTAACCCCAATTGCCCTAAAGGGGCGGCTAGGTGGCGCAGTGAGTAAGAGCGCCGGCCTCGGAGTTTGGATGACCCGAGATCAGATCCGGCCTCAGAAAATGAGCACCCACGCATAAATCAAATGACTAGCCGTGTAACCTTGAGCAAGTTACTTAACCCCAATTGCTTAATAAAAAAAAAAAAGAAATAATAGAAAAAGAATTATCGTAGTAAGGAGGTTTGTTATGTATAGTATATTTAATATGAATGTTATGGCAAGGTGGTGGTGTGATAGAACCTAGAGGAGGTTTGATCCTCTTTTCCCTTCTACATGCTGAAAAAAAGCTCTAAAAATGCTCCAGAAAGTAGAATTATGAACCAAAGAAAAATCACTATAAGCTCTTCTTTCTAGTCTAAGAATTTACAAAAGGCTAACAAAAATCTTAAAAAGGTTTTGAGTAGAGAAAAACCAGGGTAGGCAGAAGACCCCCATGCAGGCAACCCAGAGGCACAATAGGAAATTAAGTTACCATGGCACATGGCCCAGGTGGTATGTACCTGAGCCACCGTAGGAGAAAGAAACCAGTCCAGGACTCAGGTAGCATGGAAAATAGACATCTTATAGCTAAACCACCTAATATTTTGTAAGAGACCTACTAGCTATATAATCCACAATGCCTGGATTGGTCCTTGAAGAACAGGGGATGGAACCAGTCTTAGATTCAGCATTGTGAAAGGAAGAGAGAAAATAGGGGCTGAAAACAAATCCTAAACTGAGCCACTAGGAGACTGAGTAAATCCAAGGGATATCTGCAGAAGGAGGGGCCTAGTCCTGCAACAATTTCCAGAACTAAGCAGTGACTGCTCTTACACCATTCAGAAATATATAGTAAAGTCTGACTCAAATACAGTCTTAATCCATAAACTGAAGCCAGACACATGCGTTAATAGAAGAAAATATCAAGTACAATGAAGAAATACTATGAGAAAGAAAGAAAGAAAATATCAAGTACAATGAAGAAATACTATGAACTAAAAAAAGCCAAAGGAGGTAAATCCAGAGGAAGAGAGTCACCCTGCAAAAAAACAAAATTGAACCTCAGAGAAAAGGATGACTTATCTATAAAGAACTAAATGAGTATCGGGATGAAATGAAGAAAGAGGTAAAAAAATGAAACTATAAATGAAAGAAAATGTACAGGGGGAAAAATGGGAAGGGAAGCTATTTACTTAGGTTAGAAGGTGATAATTCTTACCCGAGAAATAGATTGTCTGAAAATTAGAATGAGATGCCTCAGTGAGGCATCAAGAAATATTAAAACAAAATTGAAATATTAAAAAAAACAAAAAGTGAAGAAAATGCAAAGTATGTACTATCAAAAACAAGTAAAAGTAGTCAAGAGATAATTTTAGAATTGTTAGACTACCTGAAAAATAAAATAATAGATAAATAAATAATAATAGATAAAATCTGAAATACACTATATTTCAAGAAGTCATAAATGAAAACTACCCAAATCTATTAAAACTGAAGGACAGAGTGCAAAATAGAATCATCAATTAACTCCTGAAAGAAACTTCAAAATGAAGACTCAAGAATATTATAAATAAAATTAATTTCTTCCATGTCATAAAAATATACTAAAAATAGTCAGAATTCAAATACCAGTAAGCCTCAGTCATGTTACCTCAAGAATTAGCTGCTGTCACTGTAAGGGAGAGGGACCTTATGGTACAATATTCCAAAAGGTTTGCATCAAGAAGAGCTTAGTTTGAAAATTTTAGCATAATTCTACCAGCAAAATAGTGAACCTTTAATGAAGTGGAGGACTTTAAAGCATTTCTGGTGAAATGACTAGATTTGAGTAGTAGTTTTCAACTGCAGACACTTGAGTCCAAGGAAAATTATAGAGGTAGATGCATTTGAGGATTCGAAAATAGCTTTCATTATAATGGAGAGAAGAAAATTTTTTCCTAATACCTTTCAGAATCCTAGAAGGAGTTATATAAGACAAAAAAAAGGATATGAAATATTGTTGTATTTTTGTGGTCTGAAGAGAAAGAAGAAAAAGGAAGGAATAGGAAACATACATGAAATAAGAGGAAGGAAGTTAGCTATCTCGTATAATTAGAATGCTGTGAAATGAGAAGTGAATACACCTTGAGAAAAGAATGTAGAGAACAAATGTTAAATGATTATCATTTTCAAAATAAGGTTAAACTCATTCATAAACATGCACACTTATACATATACAAAATGAATTTTGAATGGAAATACATTAAACTTAATGGGGAAGTAGTCAGGGGAAAGGAGCAGGAAGAGGTGAGTTTAAGAGGAAGGATAGGATTGGTGAGAAATTAATCATAATCAAAACAAACTCCATCTTTGTAGAGTTGGTCTTGAAGAATTAAAAGGAAAGACCTGTGATATGGGATAGAGATGAGAGGAATAGAAGAGGGACAGCAAAACAAAAACAGATTGATTTGATTGTATATGTCTAGTATTAAGCACACTCTTCTTTAACTACCTTTATAAAGAATAGAGAAGAGTCAAGATAGGGAATAATATAAGGAGATAGGCTACAAAGAAATATACAATGAACAGTTATTGTCATGAATGTGAATGGGATGAACTTACCCATAAAGAATAGGATAGCAGAAAGAGTTAGTTAAAAAGCAAAATCCAATGAAATAATGTTTAAAAAATACACTTCAATCACAAATATTGAGCAGAGTTTAAGTAAGGGGTTGGAGCAAAAACTATTATATAAAAGATGACTTCAAAAAAGCAGGGGTAGCAATCATGATGTCAGAGAAAACAAAGTAAAGATAGACATGACTAAGAGATAAAAAGGGAAACTAAACATTGATAGTGAATCACTATCAATAATTTTTGTATATGTAAATTTCATATATACACATACATACATATACATGCACACTCACATACACTCCAAAATGACATAGCATCTAAACATATAAAGGTAAATTTAATTACAGAAACACACTAAAACTATGATTTTTTATTTATGTTATAAATGTGTCCGTACAAAGAAGGTAAGAACTTGAACAGAATTTTTAAAAGTTAACTATGATGGATATTTGGAGGTTCCTAGATGGGAATACAAGATAATATATATACTTTTCTGCAGTAAAACTTTGCCTTTTAAAAAAGACCATATTTTCAATTACAAAAACTAATAGATATATAAAAAAGTATAAATATTAAACACATGCTTTATCAACCACAGTAAAATAAAAATATATTGAGTAAAATTCTTTTCAAGAAAGGATTAAAATTGATGACTAAACAGTTTCATCCTAAATAACTGGTGAATCAAGAATAAAATAGGGAAGCAATAGGAAATGTCATCATGTCAAATGACAACATTGAGACAACGTACAAAACTTTTAGGACACTAATCAAGCAGTTCTTAAAGAAAAACTGATATTACTAATTACTTTCATTAACAAAAGGGAGAACATGGATTGGGTATTGAACTATAAAAAAATAGCTGTAAAAAAATAGACACTTCAATTCATCATCAAATGGAAAATTCTGAAAATCAAAACTTAATAAAATTAAAAATATAAATATTTGATATCCCAAGTAAAACTTAGCTAGTATTTTGGAAAAAAAGAAAAAAACAAACCATTAGCTTTCCTGATTTAAAGAGAGAGGGAGATAAAATTGATTACATGAAAAATGAGAATGAAAATTCCAAATAATCAAGGATGAAATAAAAGAAAGTACAAAAAACTTAGTTGAATTTTATACCAACAAGACTGAAAACCTAGATGAAACAGAAGACTGCTTGCAAAAATATAAATTACTCTGATAATAAAATAAGAAAGAGGTAAGTTAATTTCAGAACAACAAATTAAACAAATGAATTCCTGAAGAATGAAAACTCAGGACCAGATGAACTCAAAACTAAATGTTGTCAAACATTTGAAGAGCAATTAACTCAAACATTACTTGAATGTTTGGAAAAATAGGAAAAGAAGGCTGGGGCAGAGTCAAGATGGCTGAGTAGAAACAGGATTTCTGTGCAGCTCCAGCTCCCACCTTCCCCAAATTATGTAAAAGGGGACTCTGAACAAATTTTGGAGCTACAGAACACACAAAATGACACAAAGAAGCTAACCTCCCACTGAGGACAGCCTGGCAGCCTGGCAAGGAGCGGCCAGTGCAGCACTCTGGGAGCTGACCCCAGACCAGCATGAGCCAGAGGTTTTAGCCTGAGGGTGGGCCTGACCAACAACTGGATGGAGGGACTTCAGAACACAAGCAGCTGTGGCCATTTCCAGAATTGTCAACACATTGATACTAAAGACAAAGTAAGAGGTCGGTGCAGTATGGACTTTGGGACTAACTAGTTGGGAGTGGGACAGCCTCTTTCCCCCAGGGTGAGAAGCCACTGAGGAGATGCGGCTCAGCCACAGCTATATGGCAGCTTGAACTCCTGGGCTGCAGACCCTAGGGGGACCAGGAGACCAGTCTGGGGGGTAATCACTCTTGCTTTAATCATCTTGGATCTGGATTGCAGTCTAGGATGGAGGTCGTGGGATGTGTGACCAGCTTGCTAGAGAGTGTGGAGGCTTCAGAGAGGCCACCCAACTAATATCTCTGTCAGCTGAGAAAACCCCAGCATTTAGGACTAAGCTCCCCCATCTGGTGGCAGAGTCCTACTGTGGCAAAAAGCACAAAGGTCAAGTAATTGAGTGGCAACATGACCAGGCAAAGGAAGCAAAGCAAACAAAAGAATCCAACATTAGACTCCTATTTTGGGGACAAAAAGGATCAAAGCATGGAACAGGAGGAAGAAAGTGAACTCAGAACTCCTGCACCAAAAGCTTCAAAAGAAAATACGAGCTGGTTACAGGCCATAGAGGACCTTAAGAAGAAGATAAGAGAAGTAGAGGAAGAAATGGGAAGAGAAATGAGAAAGATGTAAGAAAATTATGAAATTAGAGTCAACAGCCTGACTGAGGAAAATAACACCTTAAAAAATAGACTAACTCAAATGGCAAAAGAGGCTCAAAATGGCAATGAGGAGAAGAATGCCTTAAAAAGCTTAATTTGCCAGATAGAAAAAGAATCTCAAAAGCTCAATGAGGAGAATCATTGCTTCAGAATTAGATTGAAGCAAATGGAAGCTAGTGACTTTATGAGAAATCAAGATGCTGTTAAACAGATCCAAACAAATGAAAGAATAGAAGGCAATGTGAAATATCTCATGGGAAAAACTATTGCCCTGAAAAATAGATCCAGGAGAGATAATTTAAAAATTGTTGGACTACCTGAAAGCCATGATCAAAGAAAGATTTTAGCTATAAAGGGGAGAAAAGAAATAGAATGATAACAGGGATATGCATTATGATACGATTTGATTTAGAGCAGGAATGTGGATTAAGGTCCACAGGAAGGAAACTATAAACACAAGAGACTGTATCAATAACAAAAATGATTCTGGGGTACAGAGTCAAGATGGCAGAGTAGAAACAGGACTTCCATGGGGCTCTGGCTTCTATCTCCTCCAATTCATGTGAGAGGTGACTCTGAACAAACTTTGGTGCTACAGAACCCACAAAATGACACAGAGAAGCTAATCTCCCACAGAGGACAGTGTAGCAGTCCAGCAGGAAGTGGCCAGCCACCTGCTGGAGGGACTTTAGATAACCAGCAGCTGTGGCCATTGCGAGAATTATCAACTGATAGAGGCTAAGAATAAAGTGACAGGTCAGTGCAGTGTGGACTTTGGCATCCAGTAGTTCAGGAGTATAGATGACCTTTGCCCCTGGGGCACATGGCTGCTTCAGCTCCTGGCCTACAGATTGTAGGGGGACCAAGCGACGAGTCTGGGGGGTAATCACTCTTGCTTTAACCTGCTCGGATCTGGATTGCAGTCTAAAGTGGAGGTCCTGGTGTGTGCGACCAGCTTGGCAGAGTGTTTGGAGTCATCGGAGAGGGCACCCAACTAATACTTTCAGCAGCTAAGTAAATCCCAGCATTTGGTACAAAGCTCCCCTGTCTGGTGGCAGAGTCCTACTGTGGAAAAAAAAGCCCAAAAGTCAAGTAATTGAACGGCAACATGAGCAAACGAAGGAAGCAAAGTAAGCAGAGCAACTCAACTTTACTCTCTTATTTTGGGGACAAAAAGGATCAAAGAATGGAACAGGAGGAAGACAGTGAATAAGAACTTCTGCACCAAAAGCTTCCAAGAAAAATACGTGCTGGTTACAGGCCATAGAGGATCTTAAGAAGAATTTTGAAAACCAAATAAGAAAAGTGGTGGAAAAATTGGGAAGAGAAATGAGAAAGATGCAAGAAAATTATGAAATGAGAGTCAACAACCTGACTGAGGAAAATAACATCTTAAAAAATAGACTAACTCAAATGGCAAAAGAGGCTCAAAAAGGCAATGAAGAAAAGAATGCCTTAAAAAGCCGAATTTGCCAGAAGGAAAAAGAATCTCAAAAGCAAACTAAAGAGAATCATTCCTTCAAAATTAAATTGGAGATTGAAGCAAACTACTTGATCTTTTTCTTTTCATTGTTTGGTTTTATTTCCTCTTTACCATTTTTCATTCCATCTAGTACAATCAGCCCTTGTAACCTGATTAATGTCTAATATGAAAGAATTTGCAGATTCTATACTGGATTATATGCTGTTGGGGGAGGAGGGGCAGAGAAGGAAAATTTGAAATTCAAGGAACTGTGGAATTGAATCTTATAAGCTAAAAATAAATTAATAAAAATTAAATTGGAGCAAATAGAAGCTAGTTATTACTTTATGAGAAATCAAGATACTATTAAACAGATCGAAAGAAATGAAAAAAAATTGATGGCAATGTGAAATATGTCATTGGGAAAACCACTGACCTGGAAAATAGATCCAGGAGAGATAATTTTAAAATTATTGGACTACCTGAAGGCGATGATCAAAAAAAGAACCTACAAATCATCCTTCAAGAAATTCTCCAAGAAAATTTCACTGATGTTTTAGAACCAGAGGGCAAAATAGAGATTAAAAGAATCTACCAATCACCCCCTGAAAAAGATCCCCCCCAAAAAAAAAAACCTCCTAGGAATATCATAGCCAGGTTCCAGTGTTCCCAGATCAAGGAGAAAATATTACAAGCAGCCAGGAAGAAAACATTTCAATATTGTGGAAACACAATCAGGATAACACAGGATCTGTCAGTTTCTACATTGAGTGATCGAAGGGCCTAGAATATGATATTCCAGAGGTCAAAGGAGCTGGGATTAAAACCAAGAATCACCTACCCAGCAAAATTGAGTATCATGTTTCAGGGGAAAATATGTGGAATTCAATGGAATAGAGGGCTTTCAAGTATTTCAAGTATTCTTGATGAAAAAACCAGAGTTGAATAGAAAATTTGACATTCAGATATAAGAAGCAAGAGAAGCATGAGAAGGTAAACAGGGAAAAGAAATCATAAGGAACCTATCAAAGTTGAACTATTTATATCCCTACATGGAAAAATGATAATTGTAACTTATGAAACATTTCTCAGTATAAGAATAGTTGAAGGGAATAGAAATGTGTGTGTGTGTGTATATATATGTATGTGTATATATATATGGGGGTGTGTGTGTATAGACATACATATGTATGTCTATATAGGAGGGTATATGGGCATATAAATACATATTTGAATGTGTATATATATATGTGTATAAGTATACATAGAGGGCACAGGACCAATTTAATAGGAAGAGATGATACTTAAAAGGTGAAATTAAGAGGTGAGAGGAATATAATGAGAGGAGATGGGAGAGACAGAATGGGGTAAACTTTCTCACACAGAAGAGGTAAGGGGAAATGGTTATAATGGAGGGGAAGAACAGGAAGGCAAAAGGGAATGGGTCAACCTTATTCTCATTGAATTTGGCTCAGGGAGGGAATGACAGACACACTAGATAGGGTATTTCACCCTACAGGAGAGTAGGGGGGAAGAAGATGAGAGGGAAGATGATGGAAGGGAGGGCAGGCTGTGGGGGAGGGAAGTTGGAAGTACCCACTTTTGAAAAGGGACAGGATCAAAGTAGAAAAAAGAACAAGTAGGAGGTGGGATAGTAGGGAGGGAAATATAGTCAGTTTTTTTACAATATCTCTACTATGTCAATGTTTTGCATAGCTACACATGTACAATATACTCTGAATTGTTTATCTTCCCAGGAAGGGTGGGTGACAACGGAGTAAGGGAATGAATCTGGAATTCAAAGTTTTAAAATCAAATGTTTAATTATATATATATATATATATATATATATATATATATATACTGTTATTAATATTATTTTACATGTAATTGGGAAATAAGACATACAGGCATTGGGGCATAGGGATCCACTGTACCCTACTGGAAATTCAAAGGGGGTATGAGTGAAAATATGGGAGAGTACAGGGGATATCCAGTGGGATAGCTATTTTGGGGTGCTGGATAGGGGAATAATGGGGAGAAAATGTGTAACTCAAAATCTTGTGGAAATGCATGATGTAAACTAGAAGTTAATAAAGCATTTGATAAAAGTAAAAAAAAAGATTCTCAAAAACTGGCAATTATACTGAGTTGCTTAAAAAACATTTGGACAGAATTTAATACCTGTTTCTTAACATTAAAAATCATCAGAATACATGTTGAGTAGTCATCACTATTGCTCATTTGTTTCAGTCTTATTTGACTCTTCATTATCCCATCTGGGTTTTCTTGGCAAAGATACTGAAATGGTTTGCCATTTCCTTTTCCAGCTTATTTTATAGATGAGAAACTGAGATAAACAAGATTAAGTGATTTGCCCCAGGGTCACACAACTAGTAAGTGTCTGAGGCCACAGTTGAACTCAGAAAGTAGTTGTTCTGAGTCTATATCAGGCACTCTATACACTGTTCCACCTAGTTGCCATGTTGAATAGTACTACCTTCCTAAAACCAGGAGTCAATAGTCTATAATTCAGTATTTCTTAAATTTGGATTGCTTTGGGGTTACATAACTGAGTCTGAGGGTTGCAAAAAATTTGGCAACAGTGAAAAGTTTCTGAATGTGCGACAACCAAAAATTAATTCAAAATCAAATGTGTGATGAATCTGAGTTGTTTTTGGCAGCACTTGCCTGTGTTGCATTACATGACTTCACTGCAGCCTTGGTCCTGAATATAGCACTAATGATTATAAAATCAAAATATCATTCAGTTCTGAAAAAAGTTGAAGATGTTCTGTGTCTGCACTATCAAATATTCCACCAAGATTTAATTATTTCATGTAAAAATAAACAAGCACATCCATCTCATTATTATGCAAATTTATTTTCATCTTTAATAAATGGTAAAATTTATATGTATACCAAGGAATTGTTTTGTTTTGTTTTTTGCTTTTTGGAGGGGGGGGGAGGCAGGGCAGTTAGGGTTAAGTGACAGTGTTAAGTGTCTGAGGCCAGATTTGAACTCAGGCCCTCCTGACTCCAGGACTGGTGCTCTATTCACTGTGCCACCTAGCCACCTCCAAAGAATTGTTTTAAAATAAATTACTTTATGATTTATTATCAGTAAATGTTTGATTTGTATATCTATTTTTATACAACTATAAACCCGGGATTATGTAAAAATTTCTTGGGTGTAAAGGAGCCCCTAGTTGAAAAAGTTTATGACCTGGTCTATATGATGCTCAAAGGCTAGAGACCTTTCCACTAAGATCAGGGTAAAGCTAAGATGTTCACTATCAGCACTAGTATTTAATTTATCATTAGAAATCCTACCTATAGCAAGGGCATGATTAATACAAGGAGAGATTAAAGCATAGGCAAAGAGGAAACAAGGCTTTTATTTTTGCAGATGATATGATTGTTCTTTCAGAGAACCTTAAAGAATCAACTGAATAATTAATTAAAACAGTATTTTTAATAAGGTTGCAGAATATAAAATAAACTAATATAAAGCCAACTTTACTTATTCCATGATGCTCACAAGTAAAATTGAGCTCATTTTATATGGGGTTGTACTTACGTAACCCTCACGTCAAGGACAGGTGGCCTCCCTGGCAAAAATTGGTCAGTCTCTGTTTTTGAATGAGAGCTGTATTTGAAGTATTCATCCTCAGATAAACCATCTTGCCAAAATTGAAATATGTAATTATGAAGATAAGCATTGTAATATGTAGTGGCCTTCTTTCAACTCTTCTACATTTAACCATACCATGGAGTGGGGAAAGGGAAATGTGGTTTTCTGAGTACTCTTTATTCCAACAATTAAGCCTACAGCAGTAATGCCTGATGCTTAATGAAGAACAGAAAGCATTACTGTAGTATTATTGTTTCTCACTTTCCCAATATGCAAACAAAAACCATTTTAAGAGGACTGATGTCTAACTGGGATGATGACAGATGAAAATTTCCCTTACTTGTTTCTGTTTTTATTGTTCAACACATTATCATCCTCCCTATTCCTTTAAAAAGAATAGCCTTAGACTGCTATGAAAATAGATCCCTTTCCTTTTTTAATGCAATAATTAACCTTAGCCTTCATCATTAATATTATTTAGCTTGAAAAATATTTTATTGTGGTTTGATGTTAAGCTTTTCAAAATGCTAGCGAGTGAGCACATGGATTGCTTTTATTCCTACAAATTCCAGACAATGTTCTATTGTGTCATTCTTGAAAATATAACTGGGATGTTTTCCTTGTGTTACCCATAGTACCTTTTAAAAACTGCTTCACTTCCAAAGCTGATGGAACATGATTGTGGGCTTTAAACCTGTGTTTTCACTGAGCTATAGGCCTTTGGCAAAGAAAATTGAATGTTGGCCAGCTGACCTTAAACTGTAAGATAGGTCTTTAATTTTCATTGCTAGCTTCACTGAAACTGTACTATAGCAGAAACTGAAATGCCTGAAAACAAAAGTGTGGGCAAGAGAATGGTTACCACAAATCATCTATAGCTAACCAACAGAATGAAACCTTGGCACTACATCATAGCTTCTTTCTTTAGTTCTTTCCCCTTCGCTGCCTGACACTTGGTTTCAGTAAGATTCTATCCACATCTTCCTCTGGCTGCTCCTAAACTGCAAAACACACACACACACACACACACACACACACACACACATTTCTGCTTATTGTGAAAAAGAATCTATACCTTTCAAGTTTATGTCAGTGTAGTATAGTGGAGAGAATGCTGGGGGTGGAGTCTGAAAGACCTGCTCTTAAATCTTCCCAATGACATTTTCTAGTAGCATAGCAATGCCTGGTAATGCAGTGGATAGAACTTGTTCTGGCCTCACTTACTAACTGTGTGACCCTGGGGAAGTCACTTAACCCTCTTTGCTTCAGTTTCCTCATCTGTAAAATGAGCTGGAGAAGCAAATGGCAAACCAGTCCAGTGACTTTGCTGAGAAAGCCGCAAAAGGAGTAATAAAAAGTCGGACACTATGTGGACCACTAAGCAACACAAAAACAATGGGCAAGTTTCTTATTCTCTCTGAACCCCTGTTTCCTAATCATTAAATTATTTATACTTGTCATACTTAGCTTAGAGCATTTGAGTTAATTTTAAGTAAGATAACAGAAGCATGCTTTATACACATTAAAACCACAAATGAATTCCTTGTTTTTTGTTACAGTATCCTTATTATCATTGTTACAGATTATATATTATACATATATTATGTATTTTATAATAATGATATACACAAGATGGGAATACTTTGGTGGATATGCCATTTTTTTCTGAGAACTTTTGAATACTTGACAAAATAGAATTCTATGCACCAAAAACTTAAAAAGTCACTGGCAATGTAGGAAGGAAAGTAATAAGTCATGTTCTAATTTAGACGTTCTAGTCAATTTACAAGAGTATGGAATGTTTTAGCTAGACTGACATGTCATTTTCCTACATTTTAACAATTTTCATTTGAGCTAAGAGTATAGCTTTGTTATTATTTGACTTGACTATTGATTAAAATTATATGCATTTAAAGATATTTCCCTAAGAAAAAAAATAGAAGACATCTTAACATCTTGTTTTCAAAATACTAAGCATCTCTTTGAAGACATGTAGACACTTAACATCTCCTATGTTTTTTTTCTAATACCTACCCTATCATCTGTTGGGATGGAATAGGTGAGCGATGCTCTCAAAAGAAATCCGTGATTTTGGACAGGGAACTGGGTGATGTTGGCTGGGTATTTGGCAGCTATAGCTAATAAACATGGATTTATTCTGGTTCTCCAACAAACTCTGTTTTTCTGTTTTTAGGTCACTCTCAAAGTCATCATTTGTTTCTTTCCAAATATTCTTCTTGGAGCTTGAGATTTGATTCTGGTTTCTCCCCTGCTGAGCAGTGAAACTGGGTTTGGAACAGGACACTTTATACATACACACACACACACACACACACACACACACACACACACATACACATGCATACATATACACATGCGCATACATATACACATGCGCATACATATACACATATAAGGCATGTATTCTATAACCACATACCTATGTATGTATGTACGCAAAAACACATACATATATAACACATATGTGTGGATTTAATATCAGAACAACACATACTTTATACTATATACACATGCATATACATATACACATATATGAACTGTGTGTCCTGGTTGCAAACTCAGTTTCATTGTTCTACAATGTGTGTATGTGTATATGCCCGTATACACAAAAACAGATGTGTGACATGGGTGTGGTCATGGACATGCTGCATCATGCTCTTCTTTTTCTAGTCTTGTTCACTTACCTAATATGCCCTCACTCTGGTCGCATGGGGGTTCCTGAGGGGTTGATCTAAATGGAATAACTCACTTTCCTGGTCTTAAGGGTAACTCCTGGTATGTGGGAGCTAGACTTCTCTTACTTAAACTTATTGAGCCATTACCAAAATATGATCAGTTTTAAGCTCCTTGAGGAAAGACAGAAACTATTGGTTTTCATCTTTGTATGCCTAGACCTAGCACAGTGCCCAAACATATTATGTAGGTATTTAAGAAATTGTTTTCAAATTGAGTTTTAAACATGCAAAACAAGAACAAAGATCCAGTCATACCTTTTTGGTCAGTTGTCTTAGAGATTGAGCCTTATGTATGAAATTTCCCTTTTTTGTAACGTTGTTATTCAGTTGTTTCTATTGTGTCTGACTCTTCACCATTCCATTTGGAGTTTCTTTGGCAGGAATACTGAAGTGGTTTTGTCATTTCCTTCTCCAACTCATTTTATAGATGAGGAAACTGAGACAAACAGGGTTAAATGACTTGCTCACACAGGTAGTAAGTGTCTGAGGCCAGATTTGAACTCACAAAAATGAGCCTTCCTGACTCCAGGTCCAAAGCTCTATTCACTGTGCCACATAGTTATACTTTTATAGTGTATTTGCCTATTTTCTCGACCACAACAATTCTGTGGAAAAACAATCCTTAAAGTAGTTATTAAGCTATCTTGGCTTCATATTAAAGTATGTTTAGCTTCCTTGTAGTCATATAAAATATGTGTGCTAGTAAAATAAAGTAATAAAACTGTCAATAAAATGTACACCTTTGATTCCATTTTTAATGATAAAGAACAAGAGACATTCAAAATTTTCATCTCTTAGTGTAGATTGACATTATCAAGGTTGGAAGGTGATAGATTTAGCATGAGATTTTGTTAACTCTATGAATAAAATGTAAGTTATTAGAGGTGGCAGTGTGTTCTGGAAGCCAAATACTTTCTAAACTTTTCTTTTTAATGAAAATCTGAGAAAAAATATTATGTGAATCTCTCAATACCAGTCAACTATCTGGTGTTTTTATTTTCCCAAATGGCAATGTTAGCTATTAATCAATTACATTTTCTCTAAATATTCAAGTGAAGTAAAGTTAGGTCTCCAGTTGGATAACTATTGGTAAAGTGAGAAAAGTATGGGAAATAATCAAATAATACATAATCAATTAAAATTTCATCTGAATATATTGAGGATTCAGGATTAGATAGAATCTTATTAAGAAAATATTAACTTACAGGATCAGCATATTTTAGGTGACTAGAGAAAGCTAATTTTCAGATAATAAAAACTCAAGACAGTAGACATCCATCCTTAAATAATACAGTTGAATAAACATTGCCTGGATATGGTCCAAGTTAAGTAGGAGCTGACGGTAGGCGTTATTCTAACTTAATAAGAAGGGTACAGAGAGTTTAGGAATCTCATTTCACTTTCTGTGCATTTGTCACGTGTGGATGCATGATTTAATGAATAGTTTTAATGAAGATACTGCCAACAACTTGACTTAGTCCTTTGTCATATTATGTGTATATATAGATATAGATATAGATAAACATATATATATATATCTATATATACACACACACACACACAAACATGCACACACATATAAAACCGTGGGCAAATCATTTTGCTTCTCTGGGCTTCAATTTCCTTATCTGGAGGATGTGGGGGTTAGTTAGATGACCTATAAGGTCCATTATAGTTCTAAATCTATTTTTTTTACTAGTTTTGAACATTTTGGAAGTACTAGCCTAGAAGCAGAATCTTATCTAAGACATGATTATATCAATTCAATTTTGGCTCAGTTTAACAAAAGAAATGTTTCTCATACATTTACTTACTCTATGTGGGGATAATTACTTTAGGGCAGGTGCCTGAGGAGAGTCTCACTTTAATTGGAACCGGACTTTAAATATACCAGCAGAAATAAAAAAAAAAAAAAGAACTAGAGGCTTATTTGCATATAATCATCCCATAATATTCCCTCTTCCAAAACTCCCACAAGCAACACATAGGGAAGGAATTTTCCCTTTCCCCCAACCTGGCCCTCTCTGCAAACTTGCCTTTTTATGATCTTGTAGTGAAATATCACACAGATCTTATTTGTACTTAAAAAAAAATCCAACAACTGTAGACTTCAGGATTCAACCTTGGAGATGGAAGTTGGGAGGGAAAGTGGTAAATGTGAGTGAATGGCTTTTCATCTTGATGTGGGGAACAGTTTGCATCCCTAGCAAATAAAAAAATTGCCCAGAATTTTGTGGTTCTGCGGAGCATATTAATCATAGGTTATAGGGTCAGAAATCTGGAATTTGAGGTCATAGAAGGTTTGTAGAAGATGAAATTTCATTCAAAAGTTGAGGCAGCAAAGGAGATAGTGGTAATAAAATCTATATTGGGAAAACTATCCATAATAGAGGAATGGGTTGAGTGCATTTTCCAATGGCCAGAGCATAGAGGTCCCTAGAAGAAGTATTGATGTCATAGAAGGCTGAACCTAAAAGAGCAGGTGAGGAGATTGGAAGTGGAGACTGAAAAGTATATTCCTTCCCCCACCCCAGCCTCCTTTCTTTCCCTTTTCCTTAATGGAAGAAACAGTAATTTATAGGGAAATAAATGGTGGCCATAATGTCATGTTTTTAGTTTGGTGAGTCACAGGGAGGATGAGTGAAATCACAAGAGAGTTGATTTTAAGTAACAATATTAATATATATTTGATTCCATTTCCCAGGGGGAAAAAGAGGTAGGGTATGGAGATATAGCAAACAGACGAGTAAACAGCAAGAAAATGGCCAGGGGTAGAATGTGAAACATGATTGATGCTATCTGGATATACTGGGCCATCTTTGCCTCACTCATCATTTAGGACAATTTGAGTTCCAAAATTGTTAAGCCCATGCAGGGCAGGATGCAAAGGTGCAAAGGCAAGGCACATGGCAAGAAGGTGGCTGATAGAATCTGAGCAATCAAAAAATGAATGAGTTATATTTTGAAATAAGTAATAAATTCAATAAAATGGGACATTTAGGCAGAGCAGTTTATTGACTGTGCAGCTATTGACTGTGGTCTTATTTCATAGTCCCATAAATTTAGATTTTTCAGCATCCTTATAGGTCATCTCTCTAATCTATCCTCCTTTCCTATGTACAAATAACTTCTCTGACATCCCTATAATTGTAGCCATTCAACCCTTTTGCTTAAATTCTTCCTCTTATGGAGAAATGACTACTATTTACTTCAAAATACAAACATTTCATTTTTGAACTGCTCTAATTGCATTCATATTTTTTCTCTCAAGTTGATTTCATCAGTATAAATTGTATGAGAGGAAGAGGATGGCACTGTGTCCCCAGGCCTTGCCCTCCCCATACAAAGATAGTCCCTGAAATCTCTTCCCACTCCTCCTCATCTTCTTTGGACTAATCTCTCTCTGCAGGTTTTGTTTCTTATTTTCTATTGTGAATTATGAGTGTAGTTAGTAGAGACCTTGTAGAAATAATTCAGATCAAGCTCTGGTTTGCTTGAAGCTCACTGACCCAGTGTAATTGAATGTAATTTAGTGGAACTCAATAAGTTTAGATGCTTAGAGTTAGTGTGAACGCATCTTTGAGAATGATTTAATTTTTTTTTTTTGCTTGCTTGTGACTTAGCCTCTGGGAAGATCTAATGAATTCATCCAATCAAATTTTTTAAAGCCTTCTTAAAGAACTTTCCTACCTACCCATCATTTAAGTTAGCTGCCCCATGGTTTGGTCCTCTTTTCTTAAATGAGTCATCCATCTGAGCAGAGTGCCGACATATTGCTTTATGCCCAGGGTTCAGCCCTTTAACCCACTTCAGATTTGTGGTGACTTCAGCAGTAATGTCATTTTTTGCGATCAGGAAAATAGCCTGCCAGCAACTCTGAAATGAATGAAGAGGCAAACCTGAAACATTCTTCAGATGCAACTATCAAATCAAAGCAGATGGATTTGTTTGCAAGGCGACACAGCATAATCATATCCTGGGGTATAATTGCATTAACATCATTGTTACTCCAAACAGTTTTCTTCCAAGAAAAAGAAAAGCTAGACCAAGCAGATTTATGTTTCATGGGGGCAACTCAATCTGGCAATTTTATGTGGAACAGTTTTTGTTTCATTTTTATTTTAATTAATAAAGTGTTAGAAGCCCACCTCAAAGAGGATACTATTAGTGGCTGAGATTGTGATGTGCCACATTGAGTTTTCATCAGGAGAATCTTGAATGTTACAAAGACATATACTCTCTGGGGAGGTTGGTACAGAGATTCCTCATGCAGTGATGACACTTCTAATACTAGCACAAGCATTTGGATTGTATCAATGCATGTTCTTGTTCAGTTACGTCCAACTCTTTGTGACCCCATATTGGGATTTTCTTGGCAAAGATACTGGAGTGGTTTGCCATTCCCTTCTCCAGTTCATTTTACAGATGAGGAAACTGAGGCAAACAGGGTGAAGTGACCTGCCCAGGATCACATAGCTAGTAAGTGTTGTTAACCTGAAAGTTTGGTTAAAGGAGACAAACAAGTTAGGTGGTATAAATTTTTATCATTTATTCCTTAAAGCCAGCAGCTACATGCTACATGGAGCCAGAACCTTAAATTCTGACTGCCTGATATAAGATTGACAAAGTTATTTTATATGTTTTAGTATAATCCCAGGATATCTCTTTCCCTCAGATTTATGGTCTCCACATATTTGTTTAATCCATACCATGAGAAAGGAAGTTTCTTAGTTGTAAATACAGATTGACAAGACAGTAAAAGCAGGGTTAGTTGGAATTTATGATCTTGAGATGTCTGTATTTTCCCCTGTATGGAGTATGTCCCCAAGATAAGAAAAATCCCACTATTCAGCCTTATCGGTCTCTACAGTTACTGACATAGGAAAAGGCATTTTAAAGCAAAGTAAAGCAGTCTGTTTGATTAGTTTATAATTTGACCCTTATTGAGGTCCAAAAAAAAATGATATTTGATGATTGAGTGTCTAAAGTCAGATTTGAATTTAGGTCTTCCTAATTCCAGGCCTAGTGCTACCTAGCTGACCATTATATAGTATTAGTATCAAATAGGGTATGGTGTGGTGTGATATGGTATGTGGTATGGTATGGTATGGTATGGTATGGTATGGTATGGTATGGTATGGTATGGTATGGTATGGTATGGTAAAGCTTAGCTTAGCAAAGCATAGTATACTGTGCAATGTTATAGAAAGTTCAGGCCTGGCTACTTTTTATGACCTGTATGACTTTTGCCTTAGCATTTAACATCTTGTATCCAGCTCATAATTCTATAGCCTTGTGAGATTGAGGATTTCTTTCCCCTAGAAGTACTTCTCCTGTGTTACCAGTGGCCAGTCACCAGATAAGTTGCCCGTGATCATGAAGACATTTAACTCTTCACTTTCAAAGAGTTTTCAATGAAGGGGACAGGACCATATGTTTTTGGAGATAGATAAAAATGTACAGACCCAACCAACCCCTTCATTTTATAGATAAGTTATTTGAGGTTCACAGAAATTGAGTGACTTAGTTTCCCAAAGACCACAAGAAGTGAGTTTTAATTTGAGTCTAAGGCCCTTGTTCCTGAGCCTGAGTCCCCAAGTACCAATATGCTTTCTATAGCCATATGTTGAGAAAACAACAGCACTTTGGGAAGGGAGAGATATTTGGTGTTTTAAACAAATGGAAATAACTTTTTTCTTCACATTAGCCCAACTTAATCCACTTCGTTTAAAATAAGAAGACAATGGCTAATTGGAACATGCAAGTAATTGCCTTATTTTTAGCAGGGGTAACAGAGAAACAAATAGGTAAGGAGGTATTTAATAGCAGCTCTTGCTGCGTTACTTTTAACCAACATGCCTCTCTTAAAAATTGGACCAATTATAATACCTGATTGCATTACCATTGATTATCTATTATTGTTTTTACAAAACTGTTTCATTCTGAATTGCTCAATTGGAAAGTCAAATTAACGTGCATTTATTAAGCATTTAACTATGTGTCAGGTACTAAGTGCTAGGGTTGCAAATATAAATAAAATAAAAACCTTCCCCTGACCCTGACAAGCTTCCATTCTAAGGGGAGAAGCAACTCAGAAAAGAGAGGTGAAATCCAAGAGGTGTCAAAGATACTTAGATTTTTTTTGTCATTGTTGTTCTGTTGTTTTCCATCATGTCTGACTCTTCATGACAATATTTGGTGTTTTCTTGTCAGAGATACTGAAGTGATTTGCCATTTCCTTCTCCAGCTTATGTTACGAATGAGGAAACCCAAGCAAACAGAGTGAAGTGACTTACTCAGAGTCACACAGCTAGTAACTGTCTAAGGCTAGATTAGAGCACAACTCTTCCAGAACCCAACCCCGATGCTCCATCCACTGTGCAACCTAGATGCCCTAGCATGGAATCAGAGAATGGAGAGTCAGAACCAGAGCTGAGCCAGCAATGACAGATGACTTCCCTGGGTCCTTCTTCAAAACAGAGATTTAGGAGGAACTCACTAATAGAAGAAGGGAGGTCATACAGTTGAGTGATGTTCTAGGATAAGAAGGCTACAGGTACTAAGTTAAGAATCTTTCATAATGAGAAGGGAGCAAGGCAAGGTAAACAAAGTCCAGAGAGTCAGAAGCAACTGTCGTTTTTTGTTCTGTGCATTCATTTATCATCTGTAACTTCATTTTTTATGAAGAATTAATTTCATTTTTCCCTTAATAATAATAGGTGTTTTTAATTTGTAACATTTTTTACCTTAAATGATCACAATGTTTCCTTGCAACAACCTTGTGACATAAATGTCATAGATGTTTTTATCATCGTCATTTTATACTTGAGAAAACTGAGATTCTCAGAAATTAAATGACTTGCTCAGGGTCATATAGCTGGGTTGTGTTTCAGAGGTGGGAATCAAACTGAGATCTCTCTGATGTCAATTGCAGCATTTGGTTCACTGCAAACCATCTGTCAGCTATTGGAGCACAAA
Source organism: Gymnobelideus leadbeateri (assembly GCA_011680675.1). NCBI lineage: Eukaryota > Metazoa > Chordata > Mammalia > Diprotodontia > Petauridae > Gymnobelideus > Gymnobelideus leadbeateri. Next base: position 20,569 of record WOXC01001420.1, on the reverse strand, counting down.
AGTATCTTATTTTTATTTCAACACTATCCCTGATATAATAATACTTTCTTAATGTTTCTCATAAAGTAACATAAAAGAGTTTCAATATATATACCCAGCTTGTGGTCCAGTGCTAATGCAGTGATGTGTATGTATCCCTTCATTTTTTTTACTTAAAAATAAAACACAGAGAAAACAAAACCAAAAATGTTCCTGAATAATAGGAATGGAATGGTTGAATGAATAGAAGTTATTGACTCACCTATCCTGAAATAGAAAAATTAAATTTCTCAAAGAATTATGATGCTCTTGCCCCTTATTTTACTGTACCTTACTGTAATTTATTGGCAGCATTGGATGTGGTCTCTGGAAATTACTGCTAAAAATCAAAATATCTTAGGGTAACTCAAGGGTCTCTAATAAATTTTGTGAGTGTAATGAGAAATATTTTGTCTCCTAACAAAACTTCAAAGTACCAAGGATCAATTCTTTGATGATGACTCAATTAGATGTAACTGATAGGTAAGAGAACAAGTTCTCAACCTTATCTCCTCTTCCTCCACATCTGTTATAGCCTCTCTGACTTTTTGGAGCCATTGGGGGTGGTGTTAAAAAAATGACCATTTCACATCTCCTTCTTACCAACTTTCCTCTCATATTTTTGGCAACATGAATTTCATGTGTTGTACACATAGAATCATTGGTTTATAGAGCTAGACTACCTATCTTGTCACAACCTTTCATGTATATAAACAGAGAGAACTTAATTCTTCAAGGTCGTTCTGTGAATATTTTACATGGCCTATCCTTGAACTCATTCTGGTGTCTTTTTTTCCTAATATACCATGCTATTTTAATGTTACTAGTCATCTTCCCTCCTGACAATTGCTATTTTAATTCATAATTCCAACTTTTCTTTACATTAAATTTCAACTGGAGCTGGTTGGCAGGACCTGAATAAGACACATCGATTTAATCAAAACAGCATTTGCCAACATTTCAAGTCATGATACTTCATTTTATATAGCCAAAGCTCTTTTATCTATACCCATACCTCAAAATTAGCTTTTAAGACTACTTTGGATCTTTGTTATACAGTTTTCTGAGTTTAAAAAAAAAGTTTCATCTGATTAATTTAGTATGAACTTCATTTCATTTTCCTAGTTCATTAACCTTCTTGCCTTAACCAAGAAATTGGGACTCTAGTTACTTCTCTTATAATTGCTGCAGTATCTGGCTTTCTCCAGTCCTGACCAGGACATACTGTAGAAAGAATGGTCAGATATGTTTTTATTGCAGATCTGGCTTCTTGAATTCTTACTCCTTACCCTGAACTGGATGTGTACCATTTCTGATAGTTAAATTTGTCTTTTATAAAATGTTGTGTATCTTTAGTATTTCTGAGAGTATGGTCTTGCACCATGTTTCTACTAGTATATTACCAAGTGTCAAATGGTTACTGGACACTAAATAGACAGGAGGAGTTTGAAAGCCTTAGAAAATGGAAAGGTCATTGACTCAGTGTTTTCTTTAGTGCTTCTATTTATATTTGCATGAATTTTCTTAGTCTTAGAGCCAGATAGGGCAGAGAAAGAAACAGAAGAAAGAAAATGAATTGTGGGAAGTAAGGGGTTGGTGGGGGAGGTTTTTACACAGCATCATTTAAAAAGGTATTTCTATGGAAGTATATTTAACATTACTTAATAAAATGTAATCCAATCCAATTCAGCACATGTTCATTAAATAACTACTGTTTTCAAGACTTCATGTTAGGCATATAAACTAAGTTATACATATACATATATATATGTATATATATATATGTATATATATATATATATATTTGGTATCTCTGATTTCAAGAATGTATTTAAGTCAGTGAGAAAACAAATAATGTGGAATCTTCATTTTTGAGCAACCTTGCAAATTTTAGTTTTTAGTCTTACTTGGGAGTCAGAATAATACTTGTGTGGTCCTTTCATGTTTTCTAATTAGTTTTTATAAAGGATCTCATCCTTGTAAAAGTACACTGAACCTTGTTCTGTTGCTATAATTTTGTTTTGTTTTGTTTTGTTTTGTTTTGTTTTGTAACCTCAGGCAAGTCATTTGACTTTGCTCCCAAATGATTTCCTCATTTTTATAAAATGCCTGGTGGTTCAGATTTGATGAATTCTAAAGTCACTTACATCCCTAAAAATTTTCTGAGTTTCAAGTGTATACAGTTTTATTTAGCTTTCCTCTAAGGTTAAAACTCAAGGAATAAACACCACTTTGAAAGGCATATTTCCAAATTCTAACAATCATTGCCTCTATATACAAGTGTCATTACTATAACATTTAATATTTATGGAGCAGCTGCTTTGTTCATGGCACTATGCTTGGCACCAGGAATTCAAAGAAAGTCAGAATGTAACCTCTTTGTAAGTGACTTGTCACATCAAATGTCATGATGGGCATGGCCAACTTTTGAGGGATTTCCTGCTTCTCTATCATTTCCCAGCCTGGCAGTCTGGGCTTTTTGTGAACTGAAACAGGTATCATGTCTTCCACAAATACTGTCTTCTCTAGGCCTTTGGTTATCCTGGTTGTCTTATTACATATACTGTCAATGTTATTATTGTCCTTCCAAAAATGTGATACCTCGAATCACTTTCAATATTTCATATGCAGCCTGCACAAAGCAGACTATTCTGGAACTATATCACCTTTCTAGGCCTAGACACTTTTTCTTAATGGTTTCCTGAGGTTGTATTAGCTTTCTTGGCTGGTGTATCACACTGAACTCACAGACACTATCTTTTCATCATTCCACCACTTCCTATAAATGAAATATCATACATTGAGTTTCGATAGGTATTTGTGAATTGCCCACTTATCTTTCTGGGCTTAGACCAAGCCTTCTTCAATATTTTGAGGTAGTGACAATTTTCAGTAAGCATAAGGAATCTTTTTTTTAAGTGAACAGATTATTATTCTGTAAAATAAGACTACAAACCCAGATCTCAGTTGTGCATTTAATAATTGCTTTGGTTCTCTGCTTTCCAATAGCCTCAATCTTAAACTGGTCTCAAACTCTTTTTAAAAAATGTGTGTGTGTTTGTGTGTGTGTGTGTGTGTGTGTGTGTGTCCTTCTGAAATAATGGAAATAATGAATCACTGGTGGAATCATAATTTTGTAGCTCATGCCCCCCGCCCACACGTTTTAATGTAAATTCTCCAAATGTGTATGTACCATGTGAGTCATGGCTTTTAAAGTAGAGGAATTAAAAAAAAATGCACAGGCAATTTGTAGTATTAACATTTGCCCCTAGTTAGCATATTTTAAATGCTTATTTGTGTAGTGGTCCATTGGATTTTCAAGAACATGCTCTCAGGCTGGTTTAGCGATGAGTGACACATAGAATGGAATGGCTTGAGTTAATATCACTTACAGTTTACACAGCTCAGAGCAGGAAGATGTGCCGATGTCTAATGTAGGAGAAGAGTGACATGAATGGGAAGACACAAGACCAGGAAAAGGACAGAAGCATGAAACACTAATTGCCGTTGATCTCACAAAGCTCAAATGAGACATGGAGAGAAGTGTCAGGGAGCCAAGTTGCCACCACACAGGAGTAAACTTGACAGCCTGAGGTGATATGAGTAGAAGCACATAAAGAAAACTGAGGTGCGTTTCTTTCTTTTATGAGAAAGTAGAATGTTTCTATTAATACAGCTCAAGGTTGGTTTAGATTGGTTATTTCTTCTTTCTGGATGTTTTTTTTTTTCTTTCCCTCCAACATCTCTATGAAGAAAAAAATTTTCATGACTACTACTCAGTGACAAAATTCCCACTTTGGTAGATTGTCTTACTTTTCACATTATGATGCTGTGTTGTATTTTTCAAATGCAGTTTTGCTGAAAGCATATTGAAAGTAGTGTTACTGGGCATCATGCTAAACGCACAAAAACGAGATTCAGAGTGCTGTTTTATGAACTTAATGGGGAGAAATATAGTTATTTTATAAAACAGATACAATGGTATTGTGATTAACAAATTACCTGTAAATTAAAATTATTATTGAGAGGAATTTGGAATTCTTTTTACAGACTTCATAATTTCTCTTTGTTTCAGTCCAGTAGAAAGTCATCTAGGCTGACTGTTATGTTATCATTCCCTAGCTTCCTTTGTCTATAACCCCTCATTAAATAGAACAGGCATTAATGGCTGTTTTGTATATGAAAGAAATTTTAACACAAAGATTGATTGATCACATAGCAAGTTTCTCATAGAAATAACCAGACACAGATTTCAAGACTCCCTTAGAGTACTACTCTTGTTTTTACATGCTGAAAAAGTTAGAACTAATCACATAAAGGCATTTAGCTATATAAATGTTTGCAGTGAACATATGAACATATGCAGTTATATGTGTATACATATATAGGTATAATTTTTCACGATGTAAAATGTCCTCAAGAAAAGGGAGAATTAGGAAAGTTGGATTGTTGCACAAATTATTTAATTTTGTTGGAATTCAGTTTCCTCACAAGTAAAGTGAAAAAGTTGGACTAGATAGCTTCTAAGAACTCTTTCAGGCTCTAACATTCTAATATGAGTTGACTCCAAGAGATCTTGAGGAATTAGGAGACAAATGTACTGTAGAAAAGGAATACTGTATTTTATATTTGAAACTTTAAATGATATATCATATTATATAAATGGATTTTTTTTCAGAGCTTAAATGTGGCCAGGCAAGCTCAATTCATAGGCTATGTTTCTGAGTTTGATAGAATCTCTGCTCCCTTCTGAGCTTGAATAGGAGGATTCTAATACTTGAAATTTTAACATTCAGTGAAAAAAGAAATTTGAACAGTGCTCGTATATCCCAGTTTATATGCACATGCATTTTTAAATTGAATTGTGGAAGGGAATTTCATTCATTTGAATAGTCATGGAAGGCTTGTTTTATCAGAACCAGACAATGCTTTTTTGTTTGTTCGAATGCATTGTTGGGAGCTTACAGTGTACATCACTTTTTAATTTATAGTTTAAAATGTGTGACTGGTTAAGTCATTTAAACCCGGTTAGCCTCAGTTTCCTCATCTGGAGAAGGGAATGGCAAACTACTCCAGTATCTCTGCCAAGAAAACTCCAAATAGGGTCAGGAAAAATTGGGCATGATTGAAAAAGACTAAACAACAATAAATACCTAGTCTTTAGAGATATTTTGAAGCAAAATGAATGCTTTTGTGGAAATCATCTGTGAAATGCTAATCAGATATTTACTTTTTGATTATTCATAGAATGGGAAATCATGAGAATGCCATTACTAGAGAAGATTGTGCCCACATAGTAATATACTAAGGTCTCTGTTGTGCTATCAACCAATAACTTCTCATCCTCCTACATACCTTCAGAATTGCAGAGTATCATGCATACAGTAGGAGGTTGGCAGTTCCGTGGAGTAGAATACGAAATAAATTTTGGAGAAATCAATAAACAATGTCTGACAAGATCAACTATAGGAAAATTAGGGGCTGGCAGAGTAGAGTAGTGAAAAGTTTGATCTTGTAGCTTAAAATTTAGAAGGGAAAAAAAGCCTTTCATTTTATAAATAAAAGTCTTCATGGATTGTTTTAAGAACAGATAATTAAAGAACGAAGAAATTATTACCCAGCCCAGTTCTTGACTGTTTTGGATCAGAAATGTTAAATAAGTAACTATGTTATTTCTCTGTATTTTTAGTGATTTTAGGGTTTAATAATGTGTTTGGGTGACACAGAAAAATGAACTGTTCTCTTCTGTTTCTTTTATCTTATCCTTTTTGCCTTTAATTTTTCTAAGATTCTGGAAGTGAGTATAATCATTAGAGTCAGATTTTTTTCCCTTTCCCTGAATCCTCTTCTCATAGAATAGGTAAATTAGCAGTTCCATCATCATTGCTTCATTATCATATACACAGTTTTTGGAATGCCTTCCCTGTTGTATGCACTGTGGATGCAAAATACCTGTCTTCAAAGAGTTTATAATCTACTTATCAACTCAGGAAATGGGATATACAATCCAAGATATCATAAATTAATTGCCAAATGAGTGATTTGGAAATTAAAAAGTATAAAAATGTAGAGGAGGGGGGCGGCTAGGTGGCGCAGTGAATAGAGTGCCGGCCCTGGAATCAGAAGGACCTGAGTTCGGAGCCAGCCTCCAGCACTTAATCCACACAAACAAAAACCTAGCTGTGTAACCGTGGGCAAGTTACTTAATCCCAATTGCCCTAAAGGGGCGGCTAGGTGGCGCAGTGAGTAAGCGCACCAGCCTCGGAGTTGGGATGTCCCGAGATCAGATCCGGCCTCAGAAAATGAGCACCCACGCATAAATAATGACTAGCCTTGTAACCTTGAGCAAGTTACTTAACCCCAATTGCTTTAAAAAAAAATGTAGAGGAGGAAGAGATGGCTTTAGACTGGAGAGGTCAGAGAAAGTTTCCAGGAATATTTGCAATTACAATAATAGCTGTATATTAGAGAGCAGCTCTGTGATTGGCAGCATGGTGGTACAGTGGATAGAGCTCCAGCCCTGGAGTCAGGAGAACCAGAATTCAAATGTGACGTCAGATACTTATTGTTCTATGATCCTGGGCAAGTCATTTAACCCTGTTTGCCTTCATTCCTGGAGAAGGAAATGGCAAACCACCCTACTGTCTTTGCCAAGAAAACCCCCAATGGAGTCATAGAGAGTTGGACATGACTGAAACAACTCAACAGAAAATTGGAGAGTAGAATATCAATGAAAAATAAAATCTTGATAAATTGAGATAAGATATATTTTCTATAAAAGGACACCTAGATTGATGTGGCAGTGTCATGGAGATAATGAACAGATCATTATAACTGTATTAAGATTTTGTTTGTGTCTTTGCAACCCCAACATTTAGCACAATTTTGTGAACTTAATAAGTGCTGAAAATAGCTCGTAGGATTGAATTTAACTGAAAATAGTTTGAAATTTAAATTATTTTAATATGTAATATTATTTTATCCTAAAATTCAAAGGCTATTGAAGAAGTGCAATGAAAAACTGGAGTCATAGTCAATGCACATGGGAGTTTTGTTTTTTTAAATTTTGGATATTAATTTTCTCTAGGGTTCAGTTTCTTCATGGAAGAGGGTTGTACATGGTGATCTAAAATAGTGTTGTCAACACTAATGTTATATGATTTCATGATCCATGAAGAATAAAGGAACAAAATTTGGAGTATACTTTTCCCCCTTTCTTAGATATGTCCCAGTCAGACCCTAATACTTAGACAGGCTCATGAGAAGGTCTGTTATAATGAGCCTCAAAAGGAAAAATACTTAATTCTTCCATAAAGCTTCCCCTGACCAACCCAGCTTTAAGTAATCTCTTCAGCCTCTGAACTCTCATAAACAGGTATTTAGTATCTGTACCATTCTTTTGACAATTAAACATGTAGTATCTCCTGATTCCACTGTGGTCTAGAAATGTTATTTAAAACTTGTTCTATTTCATCTTCCACATACTTATGGTTTGTTTCTCCACCTAGACTATATGTTCCTAAAGGTCAGAGGATCATGTCTTATCTTTATAACTAGTAGGCACATGCTAACTATTTATTTGATTCTATAAAGTTCCTAGGGTAAGGACCTAGTTTTTGCCAGTTTTTTAGATACAGACAGATGTCTAAAACTGTAAAGTTAGCTGGCTAGTTAGACTAGATAACCATGTTTTGTTGTTCTTGTTTTACCCTGGGTGATAGAAGATTTTCCAACTACATATTAAACATTTTCTTAGTTATTAAAGTATCACTAACAAGTCTGAATGGAATGTGGAAGATATGGCTGTCAGGGAACTAAAATTATTAAATTACCATACCAAGTCTCATATCTCTGATTGAGTCTTGTCTTCCTTCAAAGGAATCCTATTGGAAGACAGTATATATTTATGTGAGTGGTGCACATTTTAAAAATTCCTCTTTTGAAGTTTTCTACTAGATGCTATGTTACATTCTTTTGAATGTCATTCAAGATGGTAAATCTTCCTTTAAAGCTGGATTTGTTGAGTTCCTTTCGATTGTTATAAACTAAATATATGGGAATGTTGTGTGTGTGGAGGCAGAGATCATAACTAGCTGAGGTAATTAGGAAGGTTTTGTGGAAGAAATATCACTGGAAGATAGGTAGACTGAAGTTAGGTAGAAATGGGATATAAGGAGTATTCTAAGCTACAGGATTTTCATGAACAAAGCTCTGATCGGTGAAGTTTAAAGCTCTTTCAACATAACGTTAATTGTTGGAATTGGCTGGAGATTTCATGTTGGGGAGCAGTAGGGGCTAAAGCTGGAAAGATAGGTTACTCTGAATAAGGGATATTGGTTTTTTATTTTTTACTTTTTAAATTTTGACACAAAAACTAGTTTGTTTGGTTTTGTTGTTGTTATTCGGTCATTTCACTTGTGTCTGATTCCTCATGACCCCATTTGGTTTTTTTGTTTGTTTGTTTTTACAAAGATGCTGGAATGTTTTGACATTTCCTTCTCCAGTTCATTTTACAGATGAGGAAACTGAGACAAACCAGATTAAGTGACTTGTCCAGGGTCATACAAATAGTAAGTACCTGAAGTGGGATTTGAGCACAGGCAGATGAGTCTTCCTGACCCCAGGCCTGGAACTCTATCCACTGTACCACCTAGGTATCGACAAAACCTACTAGCCAAGCCTAAGTGACTGTTGTTGAAAAGTACTGCTGCCACCTGGGTGTGATAGGTCCAGGCCTATGATTCTTTCCAACCAGGTGACAGAGGTTGGTGTATTTTTTGAGCTAGGGAATTCTTTAGTGCAGAGGTGTCAAGCTTGTGGCCAATGGCTACTCCCCAGTGTTACTTGAAGCAGATTAAAATGTAGATCAAAAAATATACGTTAAGATAATCACAATATAGATAATGTTAACTTGTGGTTTTCTAACCAATATGCAGACTGTAAGGATCCTTTTCTATTTTTGACACCACTGCTTTAGTAGGCCAAGCTGACTAAACCTGGCATCAATATGGAGAGTTTTCCAGAGGTGAGGAAGCATTAGCAGCAAGGTAAAAACAGATCACGTCAAAGCTTCCTTGCTAGTCAGTAGGAGGATTGAAGCACTGGTTAGACATTTCATTTACAGCATGGGTGAGATAGGAAGGTTTTTTTTTTTTTTAATGCATTACTATTGCAGGTTGGGATATGTTGAAACCTATGTTCTGATCTCTTCTCCTCTGATTCCAGAAGTCACACACCCAAAGATCCCACCTCTACAGCTATTGTTAATTACTCAGAAGATATATGTTATTCAAAGCTACTCTTTAACTCATTGAGTATAAATATAGGGCATAGCATATTATGTTTATAGTATAACCAATCAACTTATTGTATATTGATTTTTGATGTCAGAAAAATGTTCAAACAAGAAATAAATGTGAACATTTTTCTGATACTAAAAAATTACTGTACGTGTATCTTTATGTATCTATATGTATCATGTTGCATATATACCTGTGTGTGTGTGTGTGTATTTGCGAGGACCATGGGCAACACTAAGTCCATCCCCATTGATCAGGAATAACACTATTAGAGAAAGTTACCTCAGTGGAACTTAGAATCTTCTATTAACTTTCACATTCCAACTCCTTCTCCTTCCAGTTTTCTTTTTCTCCTGAGTTTAAGAGGGCAATATGTTTCCTTTTGCATAATTGTGTTCTTTCAACACTCTTTCCCCAGTAGACAGCAAGTGTTAAAATAATAGATTTTAATGACTTTTCTATTCTTCTCTAAACCTGGGTAAAATATCATGTTCCTGGGGGAATATTTGAAAATAATGTTTTTTCAGTCCCTTTTTATACCTACAGTAAAAAGGACTGAGTAGCAACGCCCCCCCCCCCGAAAAAGTTTTAGAAGTCACATAGCTTCTAAACTGTACATAAATGTGGATTTAATTCTTTTTATTATTTTTTATTATTTTTGTTTATTTTTAGTTTATATCATTCATTTCCACAAGATTTTGAGTTACAGATTTTCTCCCCATTTTCCCTACCCACCACCCCAAAACAACAATCCCACTGTATACCCCCTCCCCCAATCTTCTCTTGCCTATATCCTTTCCTATACCCCTTCTGACTTTCTGGTAGATGGATCTCCATTCCCCAGTGCCTGCATATCTTATTTCCAAGCTACATGTAAACATATAAATATAGATAGATAGATAGATAGATAGATAGATAGATAGATAGATCGATAGATAGATATTAAACATTTGATTTTAAAACTTTGAGTTCCAGATTGTTTCCCTTCCTCCCTCATCACCCACCCTTACTGGGAATATAAGTAATTCAATATAGGTAGCTAGGCAAAACATTTCCATAGTGGATATATTGTGAAAGACTAACTATATTTTCTTCCATCCTACCCCACCCCCACTTGTTCTTTTCTCTACTTTGACCCTGCCTTTTTTCAAAAGTGTGTGCTTCTAACTTCCCGCTCCCCCAACCTGCCCACCCCTCCATCACCGCCCTTCTCATTCCCTTCCTTCTGCTCTCCTGTAAGGCGAGATACCCTATTTAGTGTGTATGTCATTCCTTCCCTAAACCAAATTCAATAAGACTAAAGTTGACCCATTCTTTTTTGCCTCCCAGTTCTTCCCCTCCATTGTAACAGTTTTCCCTTGCCTCTTCTATATGAGATAATTTACACCATTTTGTCTCTCCCCATCTCTTCTCATTATATTTCTCTCTCACCTCTCAATTTGACCTTTTAAGTATCGTCCCTTCCTATTCAATTGATCCTATGTCCTCTCTCTGTGTATACCTGTACACATATATACACTTACTCACATATGTATTCATATGCCCATATACCCTCTTATATGGACATATATATATATATATATATATATATATATATATATATATATATATATATATTCACATATATACACATTTATATTCCCTTCAACTATCCTCATACTGAGAAAAGCTTCATAAGTTCATCATTTTTCCATGTAGGCATGTAAATAGTTCAACTTTGATAAGTGCCTTATGATTTCTTTTCCCTGTTTACCTTCTCATGCTTCTTGTGCTTCTTGTGTTTGAATGTCAGATTTTCTATTCAACTCTGGTTTTTTCATCAAGAATGCTTGAAAGTCCTCTATTCCACTGAATGATCATATTTTCCCCTGAAACATGATACTCAGTTTTGCTGGGTAGGTGATTCTTGGTTTTAATCCTAGCTCCTTTGATATTCCAAGCCCTTTGATCCTTCAATGTAGAAACTGAGAGATCCTGTGCTATCCTGATTGTGCTTCCACAATATTCAAATTGTTTCTTCCTGGCTGCTTGTAATAATTTCTCCTTAATCTGGGGACTCTGGAACCTGGCTATAATATTCCTAGGAGTTTTCTTTTTGGGATCTTTTTCAGGAGGTGATTGGTGCATTCTTTCAATCTCTATTTTGCCCCATGGTTCTAAAACATCAGGGCAATTTTCCTTGAGAATTTCTTGAAGGATGATTTCTAGATTCTTATTTTGATCATGGCTTTCAGGTAATGACAATAATTTTTAAATTATCTCTCCTGAATCTATTTTCCAGGTCAGTGTTTTTTCCAATGAGATATTTCACATTGCCTTCTATTTTTTCATTTGTTTGGAACTGTTTTATAGCATCTTGATTGCTCATAAAGTCATTAGCTTCCATTTACTCCAATCTAATTCTGAAGGAATGATTCTCTTCAGTGAGCTTTTGAAATTCTTTTTTCCATCTGGCAGATTCAGCTTTTTAAGGCATTCTTCTCCTCATTGTCTTTTTTGGGCCTCTTTTGCCATTTGAGTTAGTCTATTTTTAAGGTCTTATTTTCTTCAGTCAGATTGTTCACTCTCTTTTCATGATTTTCTTGCATTGTTCTCATTTCTCTTCCCAATTTTTCTTCCACTTCTCTTATTTGGTTTTCAAAATCCTTCTTAAGATCCTCTATGGCCTGTAACCAGTTCAAATTTTTCTTAGAAGTTTTTGGTGCAGGAGTTCTGACTTTGTTGTCTTCCTGCCATTCCATGCTTTGATCTTTTTTGTCCCTAAAATAGGAATCTAAGGTTTGACTGCTGTGCTTGCTTTGCTTCCTTTGCTTGCTCATGTCGCCACTCAATTATTTGACTTTTGAGCTTTTTGCCACAGTAGAACTCTGCTTCCTGAGGGGAGAACTTTGTCCCAAATCGCTGGGTTTTTCACAGCTGCCAGAGCTATTAGTTGGGTGCCCTCTCAGAAGCCTCCACAGGCTCTGGCACCTGGTCACCCACCCCAGGACCTCCAGCCAAAATAGGGATCCAGATCCAAGCAGGTAAAAGAAAGAGCGATTACTCCTCAGAATGGTCACTTGATTCCCCTATAATCTGCAGGCCAGGAGCTCTGAAGCAGCCACTTGGTGGCTGTTGCACCTCAGCCACTTCTTCCTCCAGGGTGCGGAGGCCAGACTACACTGGCTGTCCCCCTGTTCCCAAAGTCCACACTGACCTTTTACTTTGCCTTTGACATTTATGGGTTGATAATTCAGGAAACTGCCACTGCTGCTGGTGATCCACTTTCCAAAAGTCCCTCCAGCTATGGCTGCTTGGGGCTACCCTGAGACTAAAACCAGGGGCCCATGTGGGGCTGGGCTCTGCTCCCAGCCTGCTGTGATGGACCCTGCCTGCTGGGCTGCCTTCAGCAGGAGATTTGTTTCTCTTTGTCACTTTTTGTGTTCTGTAGCTTTAAAGTTTGTTTAGAGTCATATTTTGTAGGTATTTGAGGTTATGGGGGGAGCTCAGGGAGTTTTCCTGCTTCTTTGCCACATCTTGGCTCCACCCATGGATTTAATTCTTGATACTTTAAATGTAAGTTCTCTTTCTAGCAGCTAATGAGTTGGTACAATGGGAGAAACTTAATCACAGTTATATTGATGTTATCATTATATAGAGAGCGCTGTCATGGATTAGCAGATAGGGAGTTGACTTCAAAGCTAAGATGGTCTGGTCAGTGCAGGGAAACCTGTGGCCTCAAGGCCACATGTGGCCCTCTAGGTTCTGAGGTACGGCCCTTTGACTGAATCCAGTGAAGATTCAAGTTTGGATTCGGTCAAAGGACCTACAGGGCTATATGTGACCTTGAGGCTGTGAATTCCCCACCCTTGGCCTGGGTCAATCCCTACTCTTCCAAATTGTTACCCCGGGCAAGTTACTTAAGCCCTCAATTCTCTAAGACTATAAGTTTTTTGAGTGGTGATAGGAAATATTTAGTAGGAAGGATAAATTATAAACAACAGAAACAAAGAACAACAACAACAACAAAGTGGGGGAGGAAAAATAAAATGGTTCCAAGGTGAAGAAGCTTATAGAAAGCTTCAGGTGCAATTTAGATTGAACTAAGCCAGTTCATCCTGAAAGCAAATTAGCAGGAGGTCAGTAAACCGATATGAAGAGGAACACATTCTTCAATGTTTTCTGTAGCAGCCTGTTCTCATATGCATAATAGTGGTACTATTACATTTGAATTCAGTACCTCAGTTCTCCTAATGCTAAAAGAAGAAGTCGATATGGCACTTAGGAAGAAATCAGAGAGACTGGAATAAACAACATACGTACAGAAGAAATTTATGCTAAAGATAACAAAAGTTTAAGGAAATGGGGGGATCTAATTTTGAAGATCCTTCAAAGAGTTGAGAATATCCTCAAAATGCAATAATCACAGAAATTGTTATTACTGAGAAGAAAAAGTAACTAAGGTGACATCTCCAGCTACCTATCCCTATGTCTAAATTCCTATCTCAATAAAAATAATTGCTAGAATGACCTGTATTCACATGGTTCCTTGATGCAAATAGAAGGTAGCAGGTAGGCTTTTGCAGATAATTTTCTACAGTCATTTTTTAATAGTCACAGAATTTAATGAGAGATATAAAATAAAATAATCTTTATCATTGATTCTAGTTGATCTTAGGAAGCAAAATTCAGCCTCAAAGTTTCTCTTCCAAAAAGATGTTTCCTATGTAAATGTTAATATGCATGCATGAATGAAAAAACATTTATTCAGCATCTCTTATGTGCCAGGCACTGTGTTAGTTACAATAAAGATTCAGGTGTACCTATAGATAAGATTTTATTCAGTAGTCTTCTGATTATCCTTATCAAGGGAAACATAAAACAGGGAGACATATATTTGTCAGAAGTGTTCATCATTGCCTTAAAGAATATCTTCTACAAAATTCAAGTGAAAGTGAAATTCCACATAGATAATAAGGTTCTCCGCATTCTCTCATTTTGGGATGATATTGTATCGATTTTACTGGACTACAGAATTCTATAGGGCTGGTCAGTGAGACCCAGTGCTGCTCAAAAGAAATGACCTGAGCAATTCACATAAGAAAAGCTGGGTAATTAACTTATTAATGTAATAATAAATTATATTTTATATTATATTATAAATAATAAATTATATTTATATATTATATTATAAATAATAATAAAATTAAATTATTATTGCCATGATTATAGCATTCAAGTGGATGGGAAGTTCACTGAATTAGTCTATCTGTGATAGATGGATAATATGCTGAACCCAATAAAGTTAGATGAAGAAATCAGACCAGACTGAAATTGGAAAACTATGCAGTGCTTTCTGTGATTTCAAATTGATGCTTGTCACAAGACCTATCTTTTTTTAACACCAATATTCTTGAGGTGCGATTCAATATAGCTGTGGAACATGGAACATCACAGAAGAATTAAAATTCCATGTGCTCCAAGGAGTTAATATAAAGATACATAGTGGTTGTGAGGAAGCTATGGCACACTGTCTCTTCAAGATACCTAAAAGGGAAAATCTATGTGTCTGCATATGCATATATATAAACATATACCTACATATATAAAAATCAAGTATGTATATACACACATATGAATATATGTACATTTATGCATGTGTATGTATATGTGTGTATATTATTCCATGATTGAAATATATAACAATATGGAACTCTCTATAAAAACATAATGTTTCCATCCAATCATATTCATGTATCTGGAAAAGATGTCTAGTCATGTACTAAGAATAAGGGATAGCAAATGTATAGCCCAGATTTTTCACTGGGATCAAGCAAAATATTGAGGTACCTAGAGGGAGGTGGCTAGTGTGTTGGATAGATCATCTATGGTGACTACATAGGATGTGAATAAGATGAGAAAATATTGATAGAAATAATAGGATCATAAATTTGGAACGGGAAGAAGCCTTAGTGTTCCCATAATCCAGACCCCTTCTTTTATAAGGTTAAGAAAACTGAGGCCACTCAGGTAGTGAATTAGTATACCCCATTGGAGAAAAAAAAAAAAAGATTTGTTCGGTTTCATTAGTTTTCAGTGGGATTCAAATGAAGAGCATTTATTAGCATTAGAGAAAGGTATGTTCTGCAGGAGACAGCAAGCTTCTTTTGTGATCAGCTTCTCTAAGACAGTGCTGTTTGTTCATGGAAATATGAAAGCTTGTTAAACTGGTCATATATTCTCTTTTAACAGAAGATTGATGAGACTCCTCAGATGTGAAAGTTTTGATGCAGTTTCAAATGAGCTTTGAAAAGATCTTACAGTAGGAATTGCATAAATAAATCCCCACACATAAGAATAATCCCTCTTAACACTTAAATTCTAAGTATTTTAGAAGAAAGGTATAAGCATTTTTAGATCAAAGAGTTTTTTTTTTTAATTCGTTAATGAAAATTATACCCAAATACACTTCCACAAAAAAGTATTAGGGGAAAAATGTGCCTGAAATTAATTTTGGAATGGTGAATTTTAAAGCTCAATACATCTTTAGTCACTAAAATGCTCTACCTCTTTGATTGGAGAATAGAATAATAAACTACTCCCCAAACCTCCATTTATGAAGGGATCCTGAATCAGCCACCTCTTCATTTTCTATCTAACTGTACTCCTTTGGTATTTTTTACATACCTCTATCAAGACATGCTGTGCTCCTCCTCCCTCCCCCACCCCACATCCCTTATGTGTATTGTCATTTTTCCCCCATTAGACTATAATTTCTTTGAGGATAGGGACTGTCTTTCTTATTTATATCCCTAGTGCTTAGCAGAGTGTCTAGCAAAAAACATAGGTGCTTAATAAATGTGTATTGACTGATTCTTGGTTCTTCCTATTTTCAACAAAGGCAATTTAAAAAATCAAGCTTAGGAAAAAGTAAATACTTAAATGTTGACATTTGGATTTATCTTTGATTTTATTTAGAAAGAAATTGATTTTAAATGACTGCTAAAGCCTATTATTTAGTTATTTATTGTAGTTAAGCAGTTCTTTGGACAAAATTGTTTTATTCATATTTTGACATTTCTAATATTGCCGCTTTTTCTGATTTTCAGAATGTTGACATTCTGATGGATTAGTGGACTATCTAGATGGACGTTTAAATAAATTAAAGAAAGTAAACATTTGTGTAATGACTTACTTAAGTTAAAAAGTGCAAGTGTTATAAGATAATTAGAACTGTTAAGATAATTATCTCTTATAGATACATTATGCCTCAGTTGTTTACTGCTAAATGAAATGTAAAAGTGTGTATCAGAGTGAGAAATTATGTATGAGTTAGATCTGAGTACAAGAGAAATTGTTTTGTTTGAAAACTGTAGACTGTAGAAAGAAAACTCTGAGCTTTTACCAAGCATTTGTATACAGTTGAGTCTGATGTTTAGTACAGAAACTGAATATCCAGAAACAGATCTATATTTAGTGCCAGAAATCTTTGGTGAAAAACTACTGGTGTTCTTTCCTAATGGTAATGTGCCCTTTAGGTTGCATTCCAGTAATATATTGCTATAAATTCAGAGGGAATTTGTCAATTACAGATATTTCCTCCCAAGCTCTGATAGCCAATTGGTGCCTATGAGAAAAGGGCTTTGTTCATCTCTGTCCTTCACTTTTCATCTCTAAGAGCATTGTGTAGGTTCATCTGCAGAACTCATTCTGATAAGCTCACTGAACTGCAGAAATTGTCTCCTTTCAATAAATCCACACTTGCACATGTTGTTTAGACTATCTACCATTGACTAAATCATAGTATGAAAGGGCATGAAATGTGTACATGACAAGAAGGGCAATGGAACATAGCTTTTTCAGGACTGACCCCAGTCACTGCTGTAACAGAATGGTCCAACCCAAGCAGATAGCACATTCAAAACAGAATGAAAAATTGCTCTCCATAGACTCTATGGTTATGTTTGTTTTCTATTTCATTTTATTTTTAAGAGAAGATTATGCTTCTCACACCTTTGCTATAGATCAAATGAAGTTTACTTCCCCTCTGGATTACTGTCTTCAACTTGAACCATCATTGCAGTTTCAAGCCAAGCTTCAAATATAGCCAAGAGGAGAAATACCTTATAACATTTTTGAATAGCATTCTGGGAGCAAAATCTTAGGCATGCTATCAAATGAGCTTGACCAACTAGCTGAATTTTTTAATAGAGTTCATCTTATTTATTATAGTGGTTTTATACTGAATTTAGGACAAAAATCTCAGGATATCATAAGCAGGCAGAGCCAGCCTACCTCAGTTTCAGGAAATGCCCTTAGCCATGTGAATCCAAGTTCTGAATGTTGCCAGAGTCCAAAAGGGAATTTTAACTGGCTATTCTCAAAATACATGTGAAACTCAGAAGTTATTTTTTAAAAAACAGTTTGAAAAGACTACCTCAAAATTAGCAATTCTTCTGAAGCAGAATGTCTTAACTTACTGTAGATACACCATCTGGTCCCTAGAAATATAATATTCATTTCCAAAAACATATTTATGCATATAGCCATCATTTCAGCTCCTCACATCTTGAAGGAAAATTTTAGGGAATTTGCTTCCTCTCTCATACCTATTGAGCTGGCTAGAGCTTCACAAGGCAGCGTTGGGAATTAAAACACACTTTTGTCATGCCTTTGCCCCTACGTTCTGAAGTTGTGTCATCAATAATGTTGTAAATGTGGGTTAGTGTTAATCTCCCCTTCTTTCCCAAAGTCTACTCCTTGTATTTTTGCTTTTTTTTTATATTCATTGTACAAAGTGTCATGGAATTGAACACACACACACACACACACACACACACACACAATCAAAGATAGGAATAGCTTATGAGTAACAAGTAGATGGACTTTCAGGAAAATTTCTAGCTCAATACAAACACATATGAATTTACAGTTAGAAGAACATAATTTATGTAAATTGATATATAGTTTTTGACTCTCCTCAAAATACAACCTTATTTGGGGAGGCACTATAGAAATTATGTTGGATTTAGGGTCAGAAAACCTTAATTCAGTTATGATGTCTGGCATTTACTATTCATGTGACCTTAAGTAAATCACTTAACCTCAATCTCATTTAATCCTCATAACAACTCTGCAAGGTATGTATTAGTATCTCCATTTTACAGATGAATAAAATTAGGCCAGAGGAAGTTAAGTGACTTGCCCAGGACCATACAACATGTAAATATCTGAAACAGGATTCAAATTCAGATCTTTCCAAGCTGATGACTCTATCCACTGCTTCATCTAGCTGCTGCATGATACTACTGCAGCCAGGAGGAGGGAGATGTTTTAACACCAAGCCACAAAATAGTCAATCTCCAGAGTATTTCTCTGTCATTTTCTTATCTAAAACTTAGGTTGTTGTATGTCTAATAACCATTAGCAAAGGATTCTGATCTTCAAAGACAAGTATCAGTCATACTGACTGTCTACAGGCTTTATTGTGAATTCTTCTCATGATTCTCATTCTGGACGGATTTGCCTTTAAATCCAGCAAGGATTTCAACCTTGCCATTTGAATTTGTGCTTAAATACTTCCTTAGAAAAATGTATATTTTTATTATATATCTGTATTTATTTATATGCATTCATATGTACATGTTTATATATACATATACAGATGTGTGTATATATATACATATAATACATACACACATAATTGTATTACTTCTATGTTCTAGGTCTCTAGGATTGTTCTTAACATGAATGAGACCTGTTTAAGTTCTCCTAATCCACTCTATTCTTTGTTCAGAAGTTCTTATTCAAGTTCTCTGTACTTATTTTTAAAGATATTTTGATAGCTATATTCCAATATAATTGTTTTCTTTTGAAATCTTAGATATTTTATTTCAGGCATCTAAAAGCAGTATTCTGAAAAGTCACCCTTGGACTCCATCAGGTTTCCAAAGGGGTCTGTGACATAAATAGGACTGAGGACTCTTGTTCTTAGTGAATGATTCTATGGAATATAAGCATCTGTGATGGGAAAGGAAAAGGAGAACTTATGAACAGAATTTACAGATCCAAATGAAATTGATTGAAGGATGTTCTTTACAAAAGAACTTACTGTCTTTCTCCTCTCAAATCTATTCCTCTTCTTAATTTTCCTAATACTATTACGGGTACTACCATCCTCCCAATCCTGCAGACTCATAATCCAGGTGACCTACTCTGTCTGACTCTGCATGTCCAATCAGTTGTCAAGTGATCTTCTTTCTGACACCTTTTGCATACATCTCCTTTTCTTTGACACTATCATCACCCTAACACATTCTCATCACCTTGCACTAGACTATTGCCATGACTTACTGGTCTTGCTGCCTCAAGTCTCTTCCTGCTCCACTCTATGCACCATTCAGCTGTCAAATTGATCTTCCTAAAAATTCAGATCTGACCATATCACACCTCTATTCAGTAAATGCCAGTGGCTTCCTATTGCATCTAGGATTTAATATAAGATCCTCTGTTTGCCATTTTAAAGTCCTTCACAACTGGCTACCCCCTAGCTTTCTAGTCTTCTTATACTTTATTCCCTTCCGAAATCCAGTGATACTGGCATCCTTGCTGTTTCTCACATACTATACTCCATCTTCCTACTCCAAGTATTTACACTGGCTCCTGCCTGGACTTCTCTTATGCTTCCCTGGCCTCCTTCAACACTCAGCTAAAGTTTTCTCCTCTGCAGAAGCCTTTCCCAGTTTTCCTTAATCCTGGTGTTTTCCATCTGAGACAATCCCCCAAATTGTCCTATTTATATATCTTGGTTATACATAGGGTTTTATAAAAATTATTTAATGTTTAATTTATGGACTAAAACAAGGATTTCTATGACATAGTACATCAAAAATTAATCTGCAGATATGTTATGTACAACTTGCTATTGCTTTTCAATATATAATTAAATTATCATGTAAATTTCTTTTTTTTCTTCACTTTTCCCCTCCTCCCTTGCCCTAGTGATGGCTACCATTAGGCACAAATAAGAATATATATGTAAAATTATTCTGTACATACTTCTGTTCATCAGTTCTTTCTCTGGATACAGATGGTCTCTTTCTTCATATGTCCTTTATAGTTGTAGTTAATTTGGGTATTTATAATAGTTAAAATGACTTATTCATTCCAAGTCATTCTTAAAACAATATTGCTGTTACTGTATACGATGTTTTCTTGGTTCTGCTCATTTCACTCTTTGCTATTTCATGAAAGTTTTCTCATGTTTTTCTAAG
>WOXC01001419.1:0-170476 GCA_011680675.1 Gymnobelideus leadbeateri | reverse complement strand
TATTGCAATCTATAGGAATCAGCGTGAGGATTTCAGAGGAAAAGGAAGGACATAGGGGTCCTGCAGCAATGAAAGCATAATTTGCCTTGGCCATATGTTTTCCCCACATGTGTGCTTCACTGCCCTTATACTCTCAGTCTGTGCCTACTTTTCTCCACCAGTGCTGTGTTTATGTGTGTGTGTGTGTGTGTGTGTGTGTGTGTGTATGTATGTGTGTGTGTGTGTGTGTGTGTGTGTGTGTGTGTGTGTGTGTGTGTATGGGGAAGTGCTTCCCAGGGATATTGAGGGTGGGAATATGTTTTATACTGATTTTTTTTTTACTATACTATCTTATAAATATTTTGCTTTGAGCTAATCGTTTACTTGCCATTAGGTGTAAACTTGCTGCTAGGAGATTGAGAAAAGTTTTAAAAGGTGACTTCTCAAATACACCCTTGAATCATAGTATTAGCCATTTTAAGGAGGCAATCCAGTAGAACTATAATAGTTATGGGACTTTTAGCAAGTCATTGAAAATGCCCAAAATTTACTTTCTTCAACTATCAAATTGGGGTGAAAAACACTTGCCAAACATAAGGTGGAGGGGAAACAAATGCTTTGTAAACTTTAAAGTATAATATGAATTATAATTAATATTACAATTATAGTATGGAAAGAACAAAATCTCTGCCTTTGGAGAAATAAAAGTTTATTTGAGAGCCAAGAAAAAGGCACGAATGTCCAAAATACAGAGCAGTATTCAATCTATAATTTATTCTATAAATAAATAATTGATTCCGTTTTTTAAGAAGTAGAAGCAAAATTCCATGGGCATTCCAAGAAAGTAGGTACATTTCAAAGTAAATTTTGTAGCACCTTACTTTGTTCACTGCAAATAAAAGGTATTCAATAAATATTTCATTAATAAATTTGTTGAATATTAACTGAGTTGAATATTAACTGAATTTTATAATTATATAATTTATAAATCAGGTTGCAAATATTATCCATTATATGCAGACCTGAGACTTTTCCAATGAAAATTATTATTTTTGATATGAATGGAGGATATAAGCTTAGCAATATTTACTCTTTCTTGAAATCTGGCACTAAAGAGGAGAAGAAAAGTGGATCAAGAGTTAGGATGGTTGGAAAGGTTAAGGGCATCTTTCTTTCTCTTTCTTCTTTCCTTCCTTCCTTCCTTTTTCTTTCCTTCCTTCCTTCTTTCTTTCTTTTCCATGAAAGATTTGAGAATGGATGTGGACAAAAAATGACTTGGATTTGGAAATTAAACTCAAGAAAAAGGAACTATTGGTGGTTTTCCAGAAAGGAAATGAGGAATTAGAAACTAGAAGGCAAGTGTATGGGATTACATTTGGAAAGGATGGATACAGGAGAAAAGAGTAAAAAGATGTAAGATATGAAGAAATGTGGGTGTCATTTTAGAACTAGCATTTTAATTCTTGCATTTATTGTGGTGCAACAGAAAAAAATGCTATATATAAAGCCAGAGGTAAAATCCTGGCTTTACTATTTACTCCTTACGTCATCTTTAAAAAGTCATTTAAATTATCTGAGTTTTAGGTTCCATAAATGAAAATTAAGGGACTGGACTAGCTGGTCTCAAAGGTTTCTTCCAGATCTTATCTCAATGGCACATGAAAGACTACAGAAAAATAAAAATCATGGAAAAGTTGGCAGAAGTCAAGGATGAAATCAAGGAGATAGCTCTGAGTTGAAAAAGTCTCAACATTTTTTCCTTGGCTAACTTATTTTTTTTTTCAATTTATTTACTAGGCTTAGTGGGAGGGAGAGGGAAGTGTAAGTAAAGAAGGTAGGGGCATCTAGGGAATAGAGCACCAGCCCTGGAATCAGGAAGACCTGAGTTAAAATTCGGCCTCAGACACTTGACACACTTACTAGCTGTGTAACCTTGGGCAAGTTACTTAACCCCACTTGCCCTGCCTATCCCCCTCTAAAAAAAAGAAAGAAAGAAAGAAAGAAAGAAAGAAAGAAAGAAAGAAAGAAAGAAAGAAAGAAAGAAAGAAAGAAAGAAAGAAAGAAAAAAGTAAAGAAGGTAAGGGAAGAATAGTTGCAGTATCCATTTTTAGGCAAACATTACCAAAAATAAAAAGGGTTGGGGGGGAAACTTACAGTAAATTGATATTTTGGGATCTAGCCATTTCCAAGCACTCCCAAACATTAAAGGAAATATGGGAAGTTTTAGTAAATTAGTCTTTTGGAATCCAAACATAGCTATGAGTACAATATTTCCATTCAGAGTCTACCAAAAGTCAACATATAAATCATTCTTTGCATCTTCACAAGCCTTTGGATAGGGGGAGTGGCATCATAATTCTGAATTCTACATTTGCTTTATTTTAGAATTTTAAGAAACACAATTATCTTTTATATATACATAAAGACAAAGGCTTTGGATTAAGATAGTTGTATGAAACATAATGTAGGAAACTGTTTCTCCCATATGTTGCCCAGCAAAGATTTAAAAATAGCTGAATAATGATCAAAAGATTCAAAGAGCAATTAAAGTAAACAATTTAATCCACCAAATTTGATTTCAGGCATTATTTAAAGTTGTTTGGAGGGGAGAAAGTTCAGCTGTGTTGCCTCTAATCTGCCCTTCTGGCTCTGAACTGAGTCTTGAATCAAGTCATGTAAAGGAGGAGGCAGATGTGAGGCAGCAAAACATTTCTGACACACAGGACATACAATACAAATGCACAGAGACAGGAGATGACAAGTTAAAGAATTGCGAGTAGACCAGTGTTCCTGTGTTATAATACTTGGAGGGGAGTAAAATGTAAGAAACCCAGAAGGTCTGGAAAGGTCTAGGTAATGACAAGGATTGACTGTCCAAAGGAAAAAAAAAAGACTGAACAACAACAAAATAAAATATGTCCACAAAAATCATCAGCCTTTCTTAATATTACCAAGAACAACCAGCAGGAAGCGTTAGAGAAGTTTCTTTCAAAATAACTATCTAATGCATAAAATATTTGGCAGTCTACCTACTAAGAAATACACATGGTACCTATATGATTCTGATAATGACGACAAATCACACTTTTCAGAAATGAAGACCTAAATAATTCAAGAGAAAAAAATTGTGATGGTTGGGTTATCTGCATTATTAACCTTAAAAATGCTAACTAAAATAATGTACTGATTCACTGCCATACAAATCAAACTAACAAAAAGTTACTTTATTAGTTAAAATGTAATAACTTCCTTCCTGACCTCTAGTTTCATAATTCCAATTTCGTTCTAGGTATCTTGAACTGGACATTTCAAACTCAACATGTTCACAGAACTAATTATCTTTTACCCTAAACCTTCATCTCCTATGAATTTCTCTATCACTTATGACCACATCACCCCAGTTGCCTACACTTTCAACCTCAGTGTTATCTGTACCTCCTCTCTTGAACTCTCTCCATATATGCAATCTGCTGCTAAGTCTTGCTGTTTCTACTTTTATAAGTATTCTCATTTATGTCCATTTTCACATCCAACACCCTGGTGCAGGCCCTGGTTTCCTTTAAAATTCAATTCAAATCCCACTTTTTGAAGAAGGCCTTTTCCATCTCTCCTCTTGGTGGTGCCTTTCCTTTAAGATTATCTTTCATTTACTCCATATAAGACTTGTATATACATAGTCATTTGCATATTGTTTACTCATTAAAATGCAAGCTCCTTGAGGGCAGGGAATGTGTGAGTTTGGTTTTTGGCTATTTTCTTCATATCTCCAGTGATTAGCATACTACCAGGCATATGGTAAACAATAAATGCTTGTTGACTAATTGGCACATCTTTAGTATTTAATAATTGCTTTTTGACTGAATGGCCAACTAATTAAGAATACTTGAGTCCCTGCTTATGTATTTACCATGCAACAAGATACAATCAGTAATTCTGTCAGAATAAATAAGGCATGCCGGTGAAATTAAAAAAAAAAATTGCACATATGACTTAAAGAGACAATCTTATAATTCTTTCAATTCTTTTATTTTTTAAAGTTGTTTAATATACCCTTTTCTTACACTCTACTTTCCAGCCAAACTGGTCCATTTGCTGTTTCCTGTGAGCAATATTACATCTCTCATATTTCTGCCTTTGTACAGGATTCTTTCACAAATCAACAATTGCTACAAATCGGGTCTTGATTTATTGCTTTATTTATTGTCTATACTTTCCATGCCCAAATGTTCTTCCTATTATGTCTGCCTCTTGGCCTTTGAGGCACCAGGCTTCAAGTTTGATGATGACTTCATTCCCTTAGCCTCCTATTATAATCCTACTGCAATCAAACAGTGTTTGTAGAGCAATGCAAGAATGTGCAGATAAATGTTGAACTGGGTCCTGAGGGAGGGGGAAAAGTGCCTCCCCACACTTTTAAGCTTAATCTGCCCTGTTAACCTTAAAAAAAAAAAGTATAGACAATAAATAAAACAATAAATTCAGACCTGATTTGTAGCAATTGTTGATTTGTGAGGTTCAATTTAAACCAAAAATGTAACTGGCTCTTGCAAGTCAGTTAGAGTTAACTTCTGCACATCCCTGAGTAACAGTTGTTAATGTTCTCCTCTTCTTCCCCCCAAAATTACTTTTCTGTCATAAAAGAATAAATAACCATCACAACAACAAAACAACAATCAGCATTTTCAGGAAATTTTGTTTGTAAAACTCTTTACAAATATTGTCTCACTTGTTTATCTATGTATATGTTATTATTGCAGAATAACACGTCCTTTTAGAAGGAAGCCAGGTTTAATTATCGTCTTTGTCATCAAATACCTAGTATGATGTTTGGCAAAGGGTAAGTAATCAATAAACACTTATTGTTCTTGTTTTTGTCCAAGAGGACTAAAAAATATCACAGTTCTTGGTTGTAATGATATTTAAACTTCACAGTGACAAGAAAATTTTATATCTAGGACAAAGACTATAAACCGTACACTGATAAAATAGTATGAAAGGCACCTTTATGTGAAGTGGTAGGTTAGGCATCACACAGGTTGAGACAAAAACAAGAGAATGCTTCTACAATGTGGTTGTTAGAAGGCCAGGAAGACGGCTGTGGCAGGGGGTGAGGGAGAGGATCACCTCAGAATACTACCTGTCATCTTCCTATTTTAACTATTGTTTTTGCTAACTGGGGACTAAGTTATGCTGTTTCTATATTTTTGAAGGATTCTAGAGGTTGCCATTACCCTCTAAATTAAATGCCCTGATTACTCAGTTCTAGCCATGACTACTTTAAATCTAGAACTCTTTCCATTACATTGCAATGAGACCACAGTCTTTAAATCCCCCTCCCCCCCACACACACATACATACATACATACATACATACAAACTCAAAGGAAATATACTAATTATATATCAATGGATTTAAATACGGTAGACAAAACATACATTTGGCAATACTCTTTTAGTGAGGTATACACTTAAAAACAATAAAATCAATCAGCTTTGAACATTTTATATGTTTTATACTTTTCAAAAACTGATACATTCCTTCTCTCTAAAAGTTCCAAGTCACAGAGGTTTTATTAGAATTAAATAAACAGAAGGCTTCTCCATAAGGATATCATCAATGGCCAAATGCTATTAGATTGGGAGAACCACATGCTATAATTTCATAAATAGAGATGTCATTGTACCCCAATAAAGAAGACTTAAATTAGGCAGATGTACAATAGCCATTTGTTGGAGCAGCCCAGTAAAATAATAAACTGTAGCAAGCATACAAATCAAGACAATCTGATTCAAGACCCAGTGCAACCTAGAAATATAAACTAAAAGTAATATGTCCAAGGGATAAACAATGCCTCAAACATATACATATACTACCACCCAGTGTAAGATTCATAGTGCTATATCTTCATTTAAAATGCATGATTTTACATGCACCTCTAAAAGGAATAATTTATTGCCTTGTTTCCAGAAAGTACAACAAACAGTACATAAAGTATCCTGCAGATCACTTTGTTGAACGCAGAGATGTTGGGAAATATGAGCCCAGCAGTTTCCCTGCATCACCTATTGCTTAGCTCCCCAATTCGAATGGGCCTGATGTGATGATATCAGTTCTTCGAATTTATTACTGCTGTGAAGAGACCCTGCTGCTTTGAAAGGGAGCATGAATATTTCCTAAAATTCCATAACCCTTGCCTACTTTGGAATCATTTCTTAAAAACAAAAGCAAGTTATGATGCCTGGCCAAAATGTTGAAGGGAAAACACCTTCCACTTTTGAAAGCAGTACTAGAAAAGAGATAAACCTTCTACTGCTTTTACTCTCACATTCAAAAGCAACATTGTGCATGCCATAGATTCTCTGATTCATAAAGGACTCCAGACATCTTCTTACTAGACCTATACCTAAACACTGTATAATATTGCCTGTATGATATTCCCTGCATAATATCCCAGAAGAATAGGCATCCAACTTTTACTTAAAGATTCTTAATATAGGGGAACCCAGAATATCCCATTGAACTTTAGGATATATCTAAGTGTTAAGAAGCTCTTCCTTATATTAAGCTTGAGTTTCCTTCTCAAAAGGTCCACCTATATTTTTTCATAGCTTTACTTTCTGAGTATTCATTATTTTCTAATGTATTTTTTTTGTTTTCTAATACTGAACTACTTGAAAAGAGGTGATATATAATGCCCAAGAACAAAATGCTGCCTAAAGTAGGGAAAAGTTGTCTGCATAAATATTTTTCCTTTAAACATTATCCTCAATTATATGTCCCTTTGAATATAATTTTTAATGTAATTAAATTCAACTCACTATCTCACTCTCCACAGAGGCTCTTCCAAACCTTTGTAATCCTGACTTAAATGTCCTATAGCCTCCCCTCACCATACTCTTTCTGCTAAGAACCTTGCCTTATATTTTAACAAAATAAATAAATAAATAAATGGAAGATGAGGCTAGTTGCCATGAACTCCCTCTTCCTCCTGTTTTTTTGCTACTATCTCCTCCTTTACCCCTGGCACACATTGAAGGTGGCCTTAGTCCTTACTAAGGCTAATTCTTCTACCTACATAAACCATCCAATTCCATCCCATTTCTTTCCAATAGATTATCCCCTCTGTTATTCTCACTCCATCACTTATTTTCAGTCCCTCCCTAGCCTTCCCTACAGGCTACTTATATGCCTATGTATTCCCCATCCTCAAAAAGTTTCATCTGATTCTTTCTTTTTTTTTAAATTTTTTGGTCTTTATTAATGTGTTT
This sequence comes from Gymnobelideus leadbeateri, assembly GCA_011680675.1. Lineage (NCBI taxonomy): Eukaryota > Metazoa > Chordata > Mammalia > Diprotodontia > Petauridae > Gymnobelideus > Gymnobelideus leadbeateri. The sequence continues at coordinate 163,228 of WOXC01001419.1, read as the reverse complement.
GTTTATTTTAGTTTATAAGATTCAGTTCCACAATTCCTTGAGTTTCAAATTCTCTCCTTCACTCTCCTCACCCCCCCCCCCCCCCATGGCAGCATACAATCAAGTATAGGATCTGCAAATACATTAGACATCAGTCGGGTTATAAAAAAATATTGTATCACCGGCTCCTCCGCCCCCGTCGAAGAAAGCGGAAGTGGAGGAACCCTGCTGAGCCATTCTCTCCAGTACGCGCTGGGCCGCTTGTCGTCTTACTCTTCCTTTCACCGGCCCATGGCCACCTACCACTACCGGACGGGCCCCGGGGGCGGCTCTGGCCCCGGGCCTGCAGCTGCTGCGTCCCTCCCGGACCAGAGTTTCCTGTGGAACGTCTTTCAGCGGGTTGATAAAGACAGGAGTGGAGTAATATCTGACAATGAACTTCAACAAGCATTATCCAGCGGCACGTGGACTCCGTTTAATCCTGTGACTGTAAGATCTATCATATCAATGTTTGACCGAGAGAACAAAGCAGGAGTGAACTTTAGTGAATTCACTGGAGTTTGGAAGTATATCACAGATTGGCAGAATGTCTTCCAGACATATGATAGAGACAACTCTGGAATGATGGACAAAAATGAACTAAAGCTAGCGTTATCAGGTTTCGGTTATCGGTTATCTGACCAATTTCATGATATCCTTATCCGAAAATTTGACAGACAAGGAAGAGGACAGATTGCTTTTGATGATTTCATTCAAGGCTGCATTGTCTTACAGAGGTTGGCAGATATATTTCGGCGCTACGATACTGATCAGGATGGCTGGATTCAAGTGTCTTATGCATGGTCTTCAGTATTGTATAACACTCACCTTTGGAGGTTATCAATGGGACTGTTATGGAAAAAAAAGACTGGAAATGCCAAATCCCTTATCTTGTCACGTCACGAAAAAGAACACTGATGCAACTCAAGATTGTCTTCCCAAATTTTGTACAGTTGATATCTTTACATTTCAAAATCCTGTGTATATATGTGAAAAGGCTAATTAATATTTTATCATAGTAATTATAGCCATATAGCCTTCCATATGCAAAAATGGACTTAGTTTGTGGTCATTTGTGCCATGAAGTAGAATATGTGTAACTTTTCTTCAGGTATCCTGCATGCATGAAAAATGCATCATATCTTTTGTAGATTTCTCCACTTCTCATGTCAGAATGCTTCTACTAATTAATCAGAATTTTAACATTGGAACTTGCACATAAGGCTTTTCATGTGCCTTACTTTTTTAAAGGGGTTTATTGTATCCATTTTAATATGTAATGTAAGCAATAAAGGAAATGGTATAGACTAAAAAAAAAATATTGTATCAGACAGAATGAACAATGGGAAAGAGGAAACAAAATCAAACAAGAAAAAGAGCAGTTAGTTTGCTTCAATCTGTATTCAAACTCAGTTCTTTCTAGTTCTCTCTCTAGATGTAGACATCTCTCTCCATCATGAGTCTTTTGGGGTTGACTTATAACCCTGCATTGCTGAGAAGAGTCCAGTCTATCAAAGTTGGTCATCACAAATACATTGTGTCTGTAATTGTATATAAATTTCTCCTGGTTCTACTCTTCTCACCCAGCATCAGTTCGTATAAGCCTCTCCAGGTAAATATGAAGTCCATCTGCTCCTTGTTTCTTATAGCATAATAGTATTCCATTGCATTCATATACCACAACTTGTTCAGCCATTCCCCAATTGATGGGCACCCCTTTAGTTTCCAATTATTTGCAACCACAAAAAGGGCTGCTATAAATATTTTTGTACATATGGGTCTTCCTCCCACTTCTATGATCTCTTTGGGATACAACCCTAGAAGTGGTATTGCTAGGTCAAAGGGTATAAAATTATTTATAGCCCTTTGGGCATAATTCCAGATTGCTCTCCAGAATGGTTGGATCAGTTCACAGCTCCACCAGCAATGCATTAGTGTTCCAGTTTTTCCACATCCTCTCCAGCATTTATCATTTTCCTGTTTTGTCATCTTAGCCAATCTGATTGGTGAGATGTGGTACCTCAGATAGTGATTTAGAGCATTTTTTCATATGCTTATAGATATCTTTAATTTCTTCCTCTGAAAACTGCCTGTTCATATCCTTTGACCATTTATCAATTGGGAAATGACTTGTATTCTTATAGATTTGACTCAATTCTCTGTATGTTTTAGAAATGAGGCCTTTATCAGGGACATAGGTAGCAAAACATTCTTTCCCACTTTTCCACTTCCCTCCTAAGCTTGGTTACATTGGCTTTGTTTGTACAGAAGCTTTTCAACTTGATGAAATCAAAATTATCCATTTTTCATTTTATAATGCTCTCTAATTCTTCTTTGGTCATGAAGTCTTCCCCTCTCCATAAATCTGACAGTTAAACTATTCCTTGCTTTCCCAGATTGCTTACAATATCAGCCTTTATACCTATATCATGCACCCATTTAGACTTGATTTTGGTATATGGTGTTAGATAATGGTCTATGCCTAGTTTCTGCCATACTATATTCCAGTTTTCCCAGCAATTTTTGTCAAATAGTGAGTTCTCATCCCCAAAACTGGGGTTTTTGGGTTTATCAGACAGTAGATTACTATAGTCATTGACTGCTGAGTCTCCTGTACTCAATCTATTCCATGGATCCACTACTCTATCCCTCAGCCAGTACAAAGTTTTGATGACTGCTGCTTTATAATACAGATTAAAATCTGGTATAGCTAGGCCACCTTCCCTAGTATTTCTTTTCATTAATTCCCTTGATATTCTTGACCTTTTATTCTTCCAAATGAATTTTGTTATTATTTTTTCTAGCTCTATATGGTAGTTTTTTTGGCAAATTGATTGGTATGGCACTAAAAATGTAATTTAGTTTAGGTATTCCTTCTTGATGGTGCCTTTTAGCAGGATATAATTTCCTTCCTTATCTCTTTTAATTAGATCTATTTTTGCTTTTGCTTTATCTGAGATAAGGATTGCTACCCCTGCTTTCTTTACTTTAGCTGAAACATAATATATTCTGCTCCAGGCTTTTACCTTTACCCTGTGTATATCCCTTTGTCTTAAATGTGTTTCCTGTAGACAGCATATTGTAGGATTACAGTTGTTAATCCATTCTGCTATCTGCCTCTGTTTTATGGCAGAATTCATCCCATTCACATTCACAGTAATAATTACTATCTGTCTCTTTCCCTCCATCCTATTCCCTCCTCTGCTTATGTTTTTGTTTCTTCCTTCTCCCTTCCCCTCCTTAAGGGTTTTCCTTTTGACCACCCCCTCCCTCAGTGTTCCCTCCCTGTGACTCCCCTTTCTTTACCTACCCTTTCCTCTTAACCCCAAAGCTATGAGAGTAAATTTCATACAGTTCGCCTCTCCCTCCCTCCTTTCCCTCTATTTAATGAGTATTTCTGTCTTTTCATGTTAGAATCTTAAACTTAACTGATGATGTTGATCCCTCTTTGAACCAGAACCAGTGAGAATAATGTTCCAATGATGTTCCTCTCCCTCTTTCCTTCCCCTCTCCTATAGTATGTTTTTATGCCTCTTCATATAGTATAATTTACCCTTTTCTGCCTCATCCTTTCCTTTTATCCCATTACAGTCCCTTTGAACCCCTTAATAAGTTTTTTTTTATCATCAGATTAGTTCATTTATACCCACACCCTCTATCTATGTATAACCCTTTTAAAGGTCATGATAATCATATTAATTTCAATATTGTCAGTTATCAGCTTCTCATATAGGGATGTAAATAATTTGTTCTTATTGCATCCTAAGTTATGTGCATGTGTGTACGTGTGAGTGTGTGTTTTCCTTGTTTACCTTTTGACATCTTTCTTGAGTCTTGTAATTAGAGATCAAATTTTCCATTGAGCTCTGGCTTTTTCATCAGGAAAGTCTGGAAGTCCCTTATTTCATTAAATGACCATCTCTTTGCTTGAAAGATTATGCTCAGTATTGCCCGGTAGTCAATCCTTGGTTGCAGTACCAGATCTTTTGTCTTACGAAATATCAAATTCAAATCCCTCTGATATTTAATGGAGAAGCTTCTAGGTCCTGTGTAATCCTGACTGTAGTTCCACGATATTTGAATTCTTTCTTTTTGGCTGTTTACAGTATTTTCTCCTTAACCTTGTAATTCTGGAATTTGGCTATTTCTTGGAGATTTCAATTTGGGATCTCTTTCAGGAGGAGACTGTTGAATTCTTTCAATAACTATTTTACCTTCTGATTCTAGGACTTCAGGACAGTTTTCCTTGACAATTTCTTGGAGGATATTGTCCAGGCTGCTTTTTTTCATCATGGCTTTCTGGTACACCAATAATTCTTAGGTTATGTCACCTGGATCTGTTCTCCAGGTCAGTTGTTTTTCCAGTGAGATATTTTACACTTTCTTACAATTTTTCAATCTTCATGTTTTTCTTGATTGACTCTAGGTGCAACAGAGTCCTGAGCTTCGATTTGACAGATTCTAATTTTTAGTGAATTATTTTCTTCACTTAGTTTTTGAAGGTCGTTTTTAGGGAAGTATTTTCTCCAATTAGTTCACAAATTTTACTTTTAAGGATTTGTTTTCTTCAGTGAGACTTTTTTTTCCAATTTGGTCACTTTAGATTTAAATTTATCATCTACTTCTATAATTTGGCTTTTAAAATCTTTCTTGAGCTTCTCCAAGAATGCTTTTTGGGCTTGAGACCAGTTCATATTTCCATCTATGGTCTCAGGTGTGGACACAGAGTCCATGGTGTCTCCTGAAAGTGATTCTTCTCATTCAAAATAAAAGGATTCTGTTGTCTTTGGTCTTGCCTTTGAGAGTTGCTTCTGGCCCATTGTAATTGCCTATTTCCTGTCCTTTAAAGTGTATTTCTGCTCCTGGGGTACAGAGGGCTCTGACCCAAGCTTCTCAAGCTGGGTGCTAGGTGCCTGGTTGTTGGCTTTATGTGCTGTAGCCTCTGGGTGTCTGGATTGAGGCCAAGGCAGGACTCTCAGTGTTTCCCCTGAATTATTCTGAGGCTCACAGAGTAATCTGTGGGGGAGGGGTGATCTAGCAGCTTCGAATTTCTGCCTCTATGTCCATGGGCATAGTTACACAGTTTCACAGTTACAGTTACACAGTTTCTTCATGACTCCAAAGCCTGAGACTATTTCTGCTATTTCAGGATTTTAATCTGGGTGGGACATTCATCTCTGGGTTTTCTAGGTCAGGGAGGGGGAATCTGAGCAGCTAGAGTTTACTTTGCCATCTTGGCTTCTGGAAAATCATGTAAGTGATTTTTAAATTTCCAGGCTGTGGGCTGATAGCCCAGGAGAAGCTGCTATCTCGCCCTGAGCTTCCTCTTACCCAGCTCCAAGGGATCCTCCCATCCTATAGTGAGATGCTGGTGAAGTGGCTTCGAATCACCCTTGACATGGGTGAGTCAGCTGGCTGAGGCTCCTTCTCTCTCTTCTGTAGTCCTGTCTCTAGTCCGAGCTGCTGCAGCCCCCACATGCTCAGGGCTTCCCCTGCCCTGACCCACTTGGGCACTTTCCTGGGCTGGATTCTGCCATGCTCCATCTCCCAGTGGATTCTGATGCTCCAAAATCTGCTCAGATTCACTTTTTAAAGTTTAGTGATGGGATTCATAGAGTAGCTTAGAAAATTTTTTCCACCATTTGATTGGCTCCACCCCCATTTGATTCTTTTGTTCCCACTAATTATCCAGCCTCCAATGTCTCTTCTGCCTTTTGTGGCTAAATTCTTTGAAAAGACTTTTGAAAATAGGTTTTTCCACTTTCTCTATTCTTCCTCTCTTCTGAACTCTTAGAATCTGGCTTCTGGCCATATCATCCCACCAAAACTGCTCTCTACAAAGTTACTAATGGTCCTTTAACTGTCAAATGCAATGGCATTTTTTTTTCTTTTGATAATTCTTTATTCTCTTATAGGTTTGGACACCGTTAACCTTTCTCTTCTTCTGAATACTTTTTTTTTTTTTTGCTCTCTAGATTTTCTGGACACTGCTCTCTCCTGTTTCTTCTCCTACCTATCTGACTGCTGCTCAGATTCCTTTGCTGGAACCTCATCCAGATCATAGCTTTTACCCTTAGATATCCCACAGGGTTAAGTCTTGGGCCCTCTTCTCTTTTCCCTAAACTACTTTACTTGGTAATCTTATCAGCTTCCATGGATTTAATTACCATCTCTATCCTGATGATTCTCAAATCCTCTTATCCTGTCCCAACCTCTCTGCCAACCTCCAGTCTTGTATTTCAAACTGCCTCTCAGACATCTTGAACTGTAGACATTTTAACACAACCTGTGCAAAACCAACCTCATTATTTTTCCTGCTAAATTCTACCCATTCATCCTTTTTTTTCTTTTTTTTTTCTTTTTGGAAGGCAATTGGGGTTAAGTGACTTGCCCAAAATCACATGGCTAGTTTTTGTGTTAAGTGTCTGAGTCCAGATTTGAACTCAGGTCCTCCTGACTCCAGCGCTGGTGCTCTATTCATTGTGCCACCTAGCTGCCCCCATTCATCTAACTTTCCCATTACTATTGGTGGCAACATCATTCTTCTAGAATCCATATTAAGTGAAGAACTTGTGTTCCAAAAGGGGAGATATTATACTACTCTTGCTTTATATAAAAGTGGTGTTAGTTACATAGCCATGTGTGCCTACATGACAGTGAGAGGTATGTCAGTTTGTCCAAGCAATTTCACAAGTTTCTGACCCAGTTGCATAATTTTCAGGAGATGAAGGACAAAAGGTCCTTAGATACATTCATCATTTCCTAACTTAGGGAACATGCATTGGTTATATAAGTGTGTTAGAAAATTACTATTATAATAATGTCTTCAATGCAATGCAATGTAATAAACATTTATCAACTGCTTTCTATGTGAAGGCATTATATTTGGCATTGTGTATAAGTGATTTTACAGTGAATCTGGGAAATAGTGAACTCCAAAAGAAGGAACTTTCCTCAAATAGTACAAGTAGAAGTAGTACCTTAGAGCAGACAGAAAATTTATAGTCTTTTTTTTCTCTTTTCTTTTTTTTTTGGTATTTATAATTTATTCATGACCATAACCTAAATAATTAATAGTCTATTACATTAATATAGTCTATTCAGTCATTCCTCTTTTTGTTAAATACACAGATTATTTCCAGTTTGGGGAAAATAAACAGTTAAATGAAACAAACACCTACTTTGGTTTTATCATCAAATCATAAATATTCTATGTAGAAAAGTCCTTTCTTCCCTTTTAATCATGTCTACTGTGTTTTTTTTCCTTTAAACAAATGCTTTATTAACTTCTGTTTTACATCATTCATTTCCGACAGATTTTGAGTTACAATCATTTCCCCCCCCTGTTTTTCCCCTACCCACCCTCCCAGAATAGCAGTCCCAAGATATCGCTTCCTCCAATCTGCTCTCTCCCATACCTTCTCCCATACCCCCTTCTACTTTTCCATTGGAGGAAGGTGAATCTTTGTGTCCCAATGCCTGCACATCTTATCTCCCAATTACAAGCAAAAGAGTATTAATAATAGTATTTATATATATATATTTGAAACATTTAATCTTAAGACCTGGGCTCGGCTCGGCTCCCCGCGCTATGCGCGCTGCCGGCTCCCAGAGTGCTGCGCTGGTCCTTCCTGCAGGGCTGCTGGGCTGTCCTCAGCGGGAGGTTAGCTTCTCTGTGTCATTCTGTGGGTGCTGGGGCTCCAGAAGTTGTTCAGAGTTCTCTTCTACATAGTTTGGAGGGAATCTGGGGGCAGAGTGGCTTGGATGAGCTGTTTCTACCAGTCTTTTTTTTTTCTTAAAGCAATTGGGGTTAAGTAACTTGCTCAAGGTTACACAGTTAGTTATTTTATGTGTGGGTGCTAAGTAACTGAGGCCAGAACCAATCCCCGGTCCTCCTGACTCCGAGGCCAGCACTCTTACTCACTGTGCCACCTAGCCACCTCAACAATTTATAGTCTTAAAGATTTGCCTAGGGCATCAAGAGTTTAACTTGCCCAGTATCAGAGTCAGATAATGTTGCAGGTGAGAATTAAACCCAGGTTTGGTCTTGGTTTTTTTTTTTTTTTTTATGGTTATGTTGGGCACATAGTAGGCACTTGATAAATGCTTATTAAACGGCACTGAACTGAATTAACAGCTTCACGGTAATGGGAATTTTCTAATATACTTCTGTAACCAATATGTGCTTCTGGAGCTGGGGAAAGATGAATGTGTCTAGGGACCTTTTGTCCCTAACCTCATTATAAAAACAAACAAACATAATCAAGAAATAGTTTCTGCCCAGTGACTTATGTCCTGACAACATTTGGAAGGGGTCAATGAAGTAACGATAAATGCTCATTGGATTGCTGTGTTGGGAGAATAGTTCCCTTTACTTAAAAGATAGTTAAAGGCACCAAAGGTATTTTTATATAGTTTTAGGAGTGTTTGATTCCTTGTTTTTGAAAGGAAAAGAAATATTTGAATTGAATACGTGTGAAATAATTACACAAAAAGTTGAGTGGTCAACCTTTAAACACAAATTTATTTAATGTTTAAAATAACACAGATAACTCTAGCAAGCAACCATTTTATCAGAAGATGTTGATTAAAAATCAATCATCAAAATATGTTGGTTAGTTTTGCTGAATTGCTTTCCCCCCTCTTTCTTTTTAGATTTTGGTTTCAAGGGATGGTTCATTGAGTAGAAAAGAGGGAGTAATATATACAGAAATGAATTTCATGTAAAAGCAAAATAAATCAATAAAAATAAGATTAAAAATCAATCAAGCAATGAGTATTTTTGAGCTCCTACAATGCCCTCATATATATGCTGGGTGCTATGGTATATGCAGAGAATTTAAGACATGGCTGTTGCCTCAAGTTAGCTTAAACAGCTTAGGGAGACAAAAGGAAAACCCATAAGATAAATCAATCCAACAAGCATTTATTCAACTCCTCTTGTTTACAGGCACTATTCTAGGTTCTGGGGACACAAATAGTACTATCCTGGACCTTGAGGCACCTGCAAGAGTTTGAAAACTTAAAAGCTTAAATAATTATACAATCAAAGGTTTGTGTAGACAAGAGATAAGTTGCTGTGGGGTAGGGTCAAGACAAGGTTTCTAGGAAGAAGAATTGAGTCAGCCCAGAAAACGGACAAAATTTGGTAAGTAGAGGAGGAAATAGAGGAATTAGACATAGGAAAACATCACAAACAAAGGTACAGAGTTATATAAAGCATATGGATGAAGACTTAACCTGAAACTATATTAATAGAAAAACAGGGGGAAAAGATTCCACTTTGGAAATGAACAGTGACCTGAGTCCTAGTGATGAGTTGATTGAATCAATTTGAAATCACTCTGTTAAAGCAAATCCTCCATGACTTAGCAGATGGCCTACATATGTTACTATAGATTAAAAAGGTATCATTTAATTGTGAAGAACAAATATCTTATAATGAAGTTCTGGAATGGGTAATAAATTGTATACTTTGAAAAGTCTGTGATGATACTTCTGCATGTAAGCACTTAATAATTGTTTGTTGACTGAATAGTGCTGATCATTACATTTCTATACCCTTTAAGCTACTGAAATTCTTGTCTATGATATTTCATGTACATTCACACAGAATCCACCAAGCATCCGGGATGTCCTTTTTTAGATATTTTTATTTTCTAAATACTAGTGTAATACTTTGCCCAAGTTTTATTTTCCAACTTTGCCAATCTACCTCCTTTTCTGGTTATATAGTTTTTACAATCTTTTTTTCATCTTCGTATGTCAGTCTTTCTTTGGTATGTCTTAAAGCATTGAGTGTTATGAAATTGTGAAAATACTACATTGTAGTTTGCTTTCACTACCTGTTTACTTCCATCACCTTAAATTGTCTCAAAACTTTGATTCTTCAAAGATCATGACGTGTTATGAGTTGTAGCTATATAGCACTTCGGTAGAGTATGGGTCTTGAAAAGATAGGCTTTTTCATCACAAAGTCATTGAAAGCACTGAAATTTCTTAAATGCAATCTAGCCAACTCTCTTGCTCTTATTCAATTTTGACTCCAGATAACTGCAATATTTGTTAAAGATGATAGCTAGATAGTTAGATATGTATATACATGCGCACACACACACACATACACACACACACACATACCTGTATGTATATGTGTATTTACAGAAAACTTTAATGAATAGCCATCCAAGTATACATTATAATCTTATCAATATTCATTCCATTCCATATTTTTCTTTCCAATTTGGATTTCTGGAACAATTTCTTTTGAGTCAGCAGAGATACATTGAGCCATCCCTGTAGGATGCTTCAGAAAATCATCTGAAAATAGTCTGCCTCCATTCATTTATCTGAATATGTGTCCAGGTTGGGGAATCTGAAGCCTCATGGATGCACATGTCCCTTTAGGTCCTCAACTGCAGTCCTTTAACTGAATCCAAACTTCACAGAACAAATCCCTTTCAAAAAAAAAAAAGGATTTGTTCTGTAAAATTTAGACTCAGTCAAAAGACTTCACCCAAGTACCTAGAAGGCCACATGTGGTCTTGAGGCCACAGGTTCCCCACCACAGGGACCATTCTCATGAAAATAAAATGAAATAAAATTATAGACATGGCAAAGTAGGCATGTTAAATGCCACTTGATTATGCTTCCTCTGTCACCTCATTTTATTTTGTTTTCACAAAAATATCATTTTTACATTCTTTAATAATCCTTGCCTGCTTTGAAAATACCAGTCGTCAAACCCAGGAACAATTACAAAATGCTTTTCTCACAAATAAAGTCAGATATAAAACAGTGGAAAAACATCCATTCCTCATGGTGAGGTCAAACTAATATAATAAAAATGACAATTCTACCTAAATTAATTTACCTAGTGCCATACCAATCAATCTACCAAAAATTATTTTATAGAACCAGAAAGAAATAGCAACAAAATTCATCTGGAAGAACAAAAGTTTCAGAATAGCAAGGGAATTAATGAAAAGAAATGCTAGGGAAGATGGCCTAGCCATACCAGATTTTAAACTGTATTATAAAGCAACAGTCATCAAAACCACTTGGTATTGGCTGAGGAAAAGAATAGTGTATCAGTGGAATAGATTAGGTACACAAGATACAGTAGTTAATGACTATAGTAATCTATTGTTTGATACATCTAAAGAAACCAGCTTCTGGGAAAAGAACTCACTACTTGACAAAAACTGCTGGGAAAACTAGAAAACAGTATGGCAGAAACTGGGCATAGACCAATATCTTACATTGGATACCAAAATAAAGTCTAAATGGGTGCATGATCTATATATGAAGGCTGATATTGTAAACAATCTGGGAGAGCAAGGAATAGTTTACCTGTCAGATTTATGAAGAAGGGAAGAATTTACGACCAAACAAGAGATAGAGAGCATTATGAAATGCAAAGTGGATAATTTTTATCACATCAAATTGAAAATTTTTTGTACAAAGCCAATGTAACCAAAATTAGGAGGGAAGTGAAAAACTGGAAAAGAATTTTTTCAACCAGCATCTCTGATAAAGGACTCATTTCTGAAATATACAGAGAATTGAGTCAAATCTATAAGAATACAAGTCATTCCCCAATTGATAAATGGTCAAAGGACATGAACAGGCAGTTTTCAGAAGAAGAAATTAAAGATATCTATTAATCATATGAAAAGATACTATAAATCATTATTGATTTGAGAAATGCAAATCAAAACAACTCTGAGGTACCACATTTCACCACTCAGATTGGCTAACAGGATAAACCAGCATAATGATAAATGCTAGAGATGTGGGGAATACTCATACATTGATGGTGGAGTTGTGAACTAATCTAACCATTCTTGTTTTTATAGCTCAAAGGGCTCTAAAAATGTGCATACCCTTTGACCCTGCAAGACCACATCTAGGGCTGTATCCCAAAGAGCTCATATAAATGGGAGGAAGACCAGTATGTATAAAAATATTTACAGGAGCTCTTTTTGCAATGGCAAAGAATTGGAAATCAAGGGCATGCCCATCAATTAGGGAATGGCTGAACTAGTTGTGGTATATTACTATAATGGAATACTACTGTGCTATAAGAAATGAGGAGCAGATGGACTTCATAATAACCTGGAGAGACTTATATAAACTGATGCTGAGTGAGGGGAGCAGAACCGGGAGAACATTGTACCCAATTATAGACACCACATCTGTGATGACTGACTTTGATAGACTGGGTTCCCCTCAGCAATGCCAAGGTTATAAGACAACTCCAAAAGGGTTCATGGTGGAAAAGGCTATCAATGTCCAGAGAAAGAATTACAAAGTCTGAACATAGACTGAAGCAAACTACTTGCTCTCTCTCTTTTTTGCTTTGTTCCTTCTTTCTTGTCGTTCGTTCCACTGGTTATAATTCTTCTTTACAACTTGACTAATGTTTAATGTGAAGGTATTTGTAGAACCTATATCAGATTGCATGCTACCATAGTGGGGAGTGGTGTGGAGAGGGAAGGGGAGAAAATTTGGAACTCAAAAGTTTGTGATGTTGTAAAACTAAATAAATGAATTAAATTTTAAAAGACACCAATCTTTAAAAATATTAAACTAAAATTATGTCACCTAAAGCATAGATTTCTTTTGTATGCACTTAAACTACTTTAAACCACTTTGTGCCACATTAGGAAAAGTCTTTGGGTTGTACTCTCTGTGCCATAACACAGGAGTACAATCAAACTGGCCTAGACATGGGTAAGAAATGCTATAAAATTGGTCTCCGGTCTGTCTCAATTCTCTTTCATGATTAATGATTCCATTTCTTTTTACTTTACCAAGAAAACAAAGCATTACTATTACATATTATAAACATTTCTTAAAATGCATAGACATTAGAAGAGGCAAAGACAAATGTATTCAATCAGGTTAATGGAGTTTCAGGAACAAGACAATAATTTACTGCTCAATAAGAGTATATGTTAGTGGAAGATATGATTTGCAAAAAAAAAAAAAAGTAAATAAGTAGACATTTTCCCTACTGTCATGAGATATCTACAATTGAATTTGAGAAGTAAAATTAAAATATTGTTTATTTGAAGAGAAAATGACTTCGAAATCTCATGGAACACATAATGGCTTTCCGAGCAGTTTTAGGGTTAGCATATAAGCTATACCAATCATCAAATTTCAGTATACATTTTTCTCCCTGACATATAGAATTCTGTAAGCTCTGGAAAAAAGCAAACTAGGTCATAAAAGCAGGAAATGGGAAGTATATTAAAGCAGTAAATTCAGGGATATCGCATGCTTCTAAGGCTACTCACCTATAGCTTATAGACCTTAACAGGTTGGTTTGTCTTAAATTGTTTGTTATCTACTATTAATGGAAAAGTCAGACTTTGAAATTTGATTGTTTTTTTTTTTTAGTTTAAGTCAATTACATAACAAGGGATTTAGCCAGAATTTCTATGTCCTGTCTTTTAAATCTACATTGTATATAAATGATTTAGCAAAATGTACAGACAGAATTTTACTTCTTGTTGTTTAGTCATGTCCAAATCTTTGTGACCGCATTTAGGTTTGGTTTTCGGGTTTTTTTTTTCTTTTTTGGCAAAGATGTTGTGCTTTTTTGGCAAAGATTGAGTGGTTTGTTATTTCCTTCTCTGGCTTATTTTACATATGAGGAAACTGAGGTAAATTAGGCTATCACAAGATCACATAGCTAATAAGTGTCCAAGGGCAAATTTGAATTTGGAAAGATGAGTCTTCCCGACTCCAGGCCCAGCACTCTATCCATTAGCCATTTAGCTGCCCTGGAATTTTACCAGAAAGCACAATTCTGTTAGCCTATGAACATAATTTTGTTTTAGATTATTTTCAGTTAAAATGTATTTACTTTTCCTTCTCTTGTTCCATTACAATGAAAAGTAAAACTCTTATAAAACAAATATGTATAGTCAAACAGTACAAAATCTTGAATTAACTATAACCAAAAATATATGTCCCATTCTACATTTTTAATCCATTACCTCTCTGTCAGGAGATGGGTAATATCTTTTATCACCAATCCTCTGAAATCATGGTTGGTCATTGTATAGATCAGCATTCTTAGGCCTTTAAAGTTATCTTTACAATGTTGTTATTTTATAAATTGTGTTCTACTACTTCTACTCACTTCACTCTGCATCTGTCCATATAAGTCTTCTCAGGTTACTCTGAAACTCTCCCTTTTACTATTTATTATAGTACAATAGTAATCCTTATGTTCATATACCACAAGTTGTTTAGCTATTCCCCAAGTTATGGACACTATCTTAGTTTCTAATTCTTTGCTGCTATATAAAGAATTTCTATAAATACTTTTGGACATTTGGGTTCATTTTTTCTTTCTTTGATCTCTTTGGGGAATATATAATTCCAACAATAGTATCATTTGATCAAAGGGTATATAAAGTTTAGGGCATATAAGTTTAAATTTAGAAGGTAGATCCAAGTTAAAGGCATTGCAGAATCTCAGAATTGGAATTCAGGCAATTCAACCTGAACCTAAAGCCTTCTATGTCAAATTAAGATGTTCATCAACCCAGTCTTTTGTTGAATGCTTCTAGGAGAGTATAAACTCCTACATCTTTCTTTTTCTTCTTTTTTTTGCTTTTTAGAGGGCAACTGGGGTTAAGTGACTTGCCTACGGTCACAGGGCTAGTTTTTATGTGTGTGTTAAGTGTCTGAGGCCAGATTTGAACTCAGGTCCTCCCGACTCCAGGGCTGGTGCTCTATTCACTGTACCACTGAGCCACCCCTAAACTCCTACATTTTAAAGTAGGAGAAAGCATGTTCCAAGTTTAGAATAGCTCTAAGGGTTAGGAAGTTTTTATTTACATTAAATTCATGTCCCACTTTGTAATTTCAATAAATTGCTCCTAGTTCCGCCCTCTAGAATCAAGCAGAGCAGTTTGAAAGCATCTTTATGATACTCCTTCAAATACTTGAAGCTAGCTATCACACCACATCAATAAAACCCAGTTCAATTTGATAACCATTCATTAAGTATATATGTGGGAAAAGGGTCTATGCTGGACACTGGGGATACAAAGAAGTAAATGAAAAGAGCCCCTGCCCTCTAAGAGCTTGAATTCTACAGGGATAATATGATATAACCTCTGGCCTCAAAAATACCAGCTTCAACTCTAATGGCTTATATGTCCCTAATTAGAGCACCCATCCATCTGCCTCTTGAATATGTTCATTTATATATAGGTTTCCACAAATTTAGAGAACAGGTTCTACAATTCCCTTATAAGTACTAAAAGTAAAAAAGAAATCATATTCAGTACTTGACAGTATATCCTACTCACTATTTTTTTTTCTTTTTTAGACTAAAAATCTCCTCTAATTGATATGACCTGATCTCATTAAAATGCATCAGCCTGGTCACATTCTTTTTCAAATTCTACATATTGAATCTAATTAGATAAACTTTAGGATCATAAGATTATAAATTTGGGAATAGCTAGTCCAATTGCACAGTTTTTACAGAGGAGGAAAGAGAGAGCCAGAAATTTTGGGACTTGTCAAAGGTCATACTGAGTATAACTTTTTGGAGATGAAGTTTTTACTTAGATCCTCTGATTTTACATGTACAGTTTTTTTTTTCTTTTGGGCTGTAATAGATAACAATTTATTAGGATAAATGTGAATTCCCAAATGGAGGTTGTTAGGTTTCTGTTGTTGTTGTTATATGTTTTTTTGTTTGTTTGTTTTGCCATCTGCTATAGGTGAACCTGCAAAGGAATACAAAATAAATTCATTGAGTGTGCATGTTTGCATGTGTGTGTGTGAGTGTGTGTAGTCAAAATTATTTGGCTCTATTGTATTAGTGCTGCAAAAATTTGGAAATTAAAAAGAAAAAAGGTTAAAGTTCCTTACAAATCACAGAATTCCTAAGGGGCCTAAGAAGTTATCTATTGTAACCATTAACAAAAGAATGAATCTTCTTTATAGTGCCTCTGACATGATCACGCAACTTCCAATCAACTAGTAACTAGCATTTTTTTTGTTTTGTTTTTTTGTTTTTTTGGAGGGGGAAGGTAGGGCAATTGGGGTTAAGTGACTTGCCCAAGGTCACACGGCTAGTTTTTGTGTTAAGTGTCTGAGGACAGATTTGAATTCAGGTCCTCCTGACTTCAGGGGTAACTAACATTTAATAAGTGCCTAGTTTGTACCAGGTACCATGCTAAATGATGGAGATACATGTAGGCGATTATATTTAAGATTTGCCAAATTATTATTAATTCCATAGGTGCTACAAAGAAGAGAACAGTAGCCTTGTAATCAAGAAAAATTTGAGTTCAAATCCCACCTTCTAATTGGAATGCAATATCCACCTCAAAGTTTTGTCATTAAGATCAAATGGGCTAGTGGATCCAAAAGATCTTTGCAAACCTTATAGCGCTGTACATATGTATTTTGTGTTGTTAGGGTCATTTTTATTACATTTATTTCAATTCTAATGACTTCTCTATAATTCTTCCTTCTCAGGATAAGCCAAAACAGATCTAATCTTCAAAAAGATCTTTCAAATACTTGAAAACAGCTATCACATTTCCATAAAGCTTTCTCTCATTCATGAAAAATGTTCTTTTAACTTCCAACCAATATGTATATAATGTGGTTTTGATCTTCCTAACCATCATAGTCAACCTATATGACGTACATGTCAATATTCCTCCTAAAATTTGCTGACCAGCAGACACAGATGACCATGATGATAGGCTGCGCTTAACAATTTCTCTGATATGGAAACTTTGCATTTCTATTGATTCAGACTACTTTGTATGCTCATTATAATGGTCTTAATACTTTCTTGTTCTCCTTTATACACATATGTTATTGTAGGGTATGTAAAGCTGTTCAAAGTTACACACTGGGCACAGTGCTATAGAATGACAAACTGAAAGAAAAAAGATACGAGTGAAATCTTCAGCTGAAGAAATTCCATATGGAATTCAATTCCAAAATTGCCCCTAACAGAAAGAAAGGCCAAAAAACATCTGTCATTGAATTTTGCCATTGACTTGTAATAACATAGGACATCTCCATGAAGGATCTACAAAGCAGAATCTGTCCAAATTAACACAAAGTGACATGAAATGATTGCCAACAATTAAGACTGTGATGTGACTAATAGTGTCAGAGTTATATGTGATAAAGCTGTTCTTATTTGGGTGAAAAAAGGAATCATGTGTGTATGTATATTTATATGTATATGTGCACACACATATACACATATAGATTGCTGAGCTAAGGTTCAATAACTACAGGTAAATATGGTATAGTTCTCTGAGGAGCAAACATCAAATAGGACAGCATAGAATTAGCTTACTCAAAAACAAGGACTAAAAGAGACAAACTTGGAGTTCACTTTTTTTTTCTAATTAAGAAATGAATGAACCTTGCTCTGATGGGATTTAGAGTCTAGTAATATTTTTGCCAAAAATTACAACATATGGTAAAACTTAACAATAAATTCACTTAAATAAGTGAATCAAGAGATTTATAAAATTAGTTCTGAACTAATAGTAGTATAAAACAGCATATATAGATATATACAGATAGATAGATACATATATATTAAATAATATGGAAATGTGATAGCTCTTTTCAAGTATTTGAAAGGTCTTTTTGAAGATTAGATCTGTTTCGGCTTATCCCGAGAAGGAAGAATTATTTATTTATATATATTATTTATATTTATACTAATAGTATAAAATAGTTGTACTGAGGATGGGGAGATTACTTCTAACTAGATGCCACAAAAAAGGCTTATTTCATAATAGGACCTCAGGGACTACCTACACCAACTCTTCAGTGATCAGGAATCCCACATACCATATGGGAATCCCCTAAAAGTGGTCATCCAATCTGGTTTGACAACCATCTGTTTCATAGGTCAGTGGAATTGGACTTTGAATGATGGTTATAATAGGCAGAAATACCAAACAAAAGCATTCCCTGAGGAGAGAAGAATTTGAATATCAGTTGAAAGGCCAATGCACTTAGATATGATTCAGGAAGATCAAAGGGTTCAATTTGACTTTATCTTTGGGCTTATAAATGCAAATTCCGAGAAAGAAAATAATAAAAACAAAAACCTTGAAAGGGTTTTTAGGTGACATCACTGAACCAGATAAGGAATTTGGACTTTATTTAGCAAGTAATAGAGAGCCATTGATGATTTTTTAGCAGAGCAGTAATGAGAAATAGACAATCTATTCGAGGAATCATGTATTTATGACAGAAGTCTTTAAGAGATACAGTTACAAAGTGTTAAGTACTGCTTTCCTTCATAGCAAAGACCTAGCAAATATTTTTATTGTTATCCATTCATCAAGATGACATATGATTTTATTCTGTGGAGGTGATAGAATTAAAGAGGAGGTTTTATATCTTTCTGATAGGGTTTTGGCTTCATGTAGATTTTCTCCAGCTGACAATTTTCCTTGATTTTTTTTTCTTCCTCCAGTATTCTTAGCCAATAATATTGTTCTAAGTATTTATAATTAATTATAAACTTAGATACTTTATTTCTATTATTCAGATAATCTTCTGCATGGTACATATGTGTATATATATATTTGTGAATAGGAGATTTGTATTAATTTTCCAATGATCCAATTATTTTTGGTGTTGGTTTAATTATTTTCAGTCAGTTCCAGTGCTTTGTGACCCCTTTGGAGGGTTTTCTTGGAAAAGATGCTAGAGTGTTTTTCTATTTCCTTCTCCAGCTCATTTTACAGATGAGAAAATTGAGGCAAACAGGGTTAAGTGACTTGCCCAGGGTTACACAGCTAGTAAATGCCTGAGGCCATATTAGAACCAGGTCTTCCTGACAATGCACCCTAGCTGACCACAATTATCTTTAGCTGCTAAATTTTTTCAGGAACTTTAAATATATCACCAGGACAGTGTGATTTACTAGAGATTGTGTTGGAACTAAGGATGACAGATTCAGATCTCTCTTCTGACACTACCTGTGTGACATCGTGCAAATTAATTAATTTTTCTGAGTTAGATATGAGCTGAATTTTTTTATTTTTAGTGGAATTTCTCTCATTGTCAAAAATAATAAATCCTTGATAAGTAATATCTACTCCTCATCACCACTTACCCGGACTAGAGCAAAACCCTCGTGGTCTCCCTACTTCAATTCTCTCCCCATTCCAATCCCTGCCCCACTCAGCTGATGAGTTAAATTTTTTAAAGCATGAATCTATTTCATTACTGCCTCCACCAAACATTACTGAGAACCAGTGATTCCCTGTTATGTCTAGAATCAAATGTAATATCCACTGTTTTGACACTTCAACATCTTCATAAACTATCCCCTTTCTACCTTGCTAGATATGTCATAGACAGGAATCCAATATGGGTTTAGCAATATGAAGGAATGTCTTCCTCCAAGACTCTGTGATTTTGTAATTCTCTACAAGATAATTAATTACATGATCAAGGAAATGAATTATAGCAAAATGTCCCATGCTGCATATTCTAGCGAATAGTATACTGGGAAATGACTTGGATTGTAGCTAGTCAATTTATTCTGAGTAGCTTCTGTATGTATAACAGTACAAAGTCTGGAAAGATTAAAAATTATGCGTCAAACACTGGGCTAGATGCTGGGGCTAGTGAACAAAGACTTTCACCTCAAAACAAAAATGAATTAGTCTCTAATCTCAAGGAGCTTACTGCCTAGCTAGGGTAGTTAACACAGGCATGTGTAGGGGGTATGTGTGTGTTTCTGTTTGTGTGTATGTGTGTGTATGTACTCATGCAAATGCACATACACACAAAGCATATATGTATATGTTTATATGTACATATACATATATAAACATGTAGGTTTTATGTGTACATTTATTATATATGTATATGTGTGTACATATACACAAAGCAGATATTTATACACACCCACATACATACATACATATATACATATAATAATAAACACATATGCACATATAAACATCTGCTTTGTGTGTATATTATATATGTATACACACGTACATATAAATACACATACACACTTTTCTAAGGGGAAGTTACTAGCAGCTGGGAGCATTAGTAAATACTAGTATAAGCTAAGGCCTGATAGAGGCCTTGAAGGAAGTAAATTAGCTAGGGCATGATCTTTGCCCTCAAAAATCTTGTAACCTCATTGGAGAGTACATATTTATATGTGTACGTTAGAGATTTTGTGAGTTTAAATATAATCACTTCTCTGTAAATCGAGTTTTCTATCCTGCAAAGAGTGAAGGAAGAAATGGACACCCTTTCCAACTTCATCAGCTTGATTTGGGAGTAAACATGACAATGTGAGGAAAGCACATTCAGCTCTTTGCAAAGACGGCAATGAATCAGATGGGGCTGGTGTTATTACAGTCATTTAAGCCTCAAATCAAATGTCTATTATCTATTCTAGAGTGTACTTGTTACCATTCCCCACAAATTAGCATCGATGAAGCACTTTTCTCTGGAGCGGCACAGCAAATTAACAGCTACCCCTCTGTATTTCTACACCATTCCTTCGCCAATTGATTCCCGCTTCCAATCCTTTCAACTTTCATTAGAGTTCAGAAGGAAGAACAAGATTTCCATGGTAACTGCAAAATATACTTCAATAGATAAGAAAATTGTATTCACTACATTCAGCATTTTTTTCCAAGAATCCTAACGGGTTACATAAGTATAATTTTATCTTTCAGAAGTCATATTACTTCTTCTGAACTAGGCTGTATTGGCCTTGGAGCTGTAACATTTTATCCCCAATTAAATCTCATTTCTCCTTATTTCAGATTAAGTGTAGTAGTTCTCTAATGTTTTCTATTTTCCATAAGATACTTCTGCAGGCTGGAGTGTATGGTTGAGAACTCTCAAAGATACAGAGGCCATTTTAACATTTTACACAGTCTGAAGAGGACGAAAATTGCAGTGAATATTTGCCCTTCCCTGACATTACAGTAGTTCATGGCCGTGGAAAGTGACACTCCACTAAAGCAACTCACTCCAATGGAGGGAAAAAAAGTAGGGGAGGGGGCATCACTAAACAGCAAAAAATGAATGTGTCTATATTAGCCTCATGACGCCAAGTGTTAAGCCATTGTCCCTGTGATTTCTCATGAAAAAAAAAAAAAACTCCATACATAATATGGCTATATACCAAGAGAATATAATTTGGTCCTTGTTTTTTATAAAGAACAAACTGCTGGTATCTTTTCTAACAATGTCACAAAACTTACCTAGAAAAAAAATGAAAAGGTAGAAACAAGTTTATGTGTGTATACATACATACATACATACATACATACATATATATATATATGAATAGATAGATAATGTTTTCAAACTGCCCCATATTACCAATTAAGTGTTAACAAGCTCCATCCAGATAATAAATCTGTTTTTTTTCCTTACTGGGTAGGCAATTTAATGTAACACAAACTATCATAAAATTCAACTATTTTGGACCTCAAAATATCTAGAATTTTTTGAGGGGCCTATCTATAATTTTAGAATGTAGAGTCATATCAAGTTTGTATCTTGGATTACATAAAAAATGTATACGTTTATGCCCCTAGGTGACAAAACGTATTTAATAGTCTCCAAAGGGATTTGATATTAATAGCACTAAAATTTATGTAGTAATCCCTATTCTTCCACTCTAGCTTATCTTCTGGGTAGTGCTAATCAGTTTTTTAGGTGGGGTATCAGCAATTTTGCTTCATGAGCTTTAATCTCATCCTCTACCTGTTAGTTATCATATAGCCACACATGTTAAAATCCCATCCCCATTACCTCTAATCTTATTTCCTTAAGATGCAGAAAAGGGGGAAGAACTGAGACACAATGACCTATTACCTTTAAGAGATATGGATTGTCTTTCTTATTATGAAAGATTTTCTTTTAAAGTTGCCCCCAACTAGAATTTCCAGAGCTTTTCCCTGTGACCAGTCCATCAACTAGCATCTGCCTTGATGTTTTTTAATAAAGTCCTTTTCATTTTCTCAACTTGAGTATTACCTCTTTTACCAGGGGCTTGAGCATAGAATTTTCCCTTTAATTATCTTGAGGAGCCTAGCCAAGAGACTTTTGAGGGCCATGAATATCACTGAGGATGAAGCTGTTCTACCTCCCTACAAATCAGCCCTTAGGCATTGCCTGATCAAAGGCTGGAGTAAAAGCCTCTCACACCCTAACTCTGTTAGTTAGCCATGAAATGACAAAGAATTTAATTTCCCCAAACTCAGGAAATATAAGGAGATAAGTCAGCAATCTAAAACTGATTCTTTTTCATCTGTGCACAAAGAAACTCAATAGAGTGCTTGGAAAAACAACAGTTTGGTAAGTCTGATCCTTATCTGACACTAGTTGTGCTGAAGTATTTATAGATAGATGGAAAGATAGATAAATATTTAAGTAGCTCTTTCTAGCCTTATACACTTTGGCCTTCTCAGGGTTACAAGTGAAAAACCTTGGGTTAAGGCAAGACACGTCCTTTATCCATCCTCCTAAAGTATCCAGGCAGGGTTAGGTTGAGAAAATAAAGAGAATTGATTTGGCTCATTAAAGAAAAAGAAAGGTTATGGGAAAATGGGGGCACCACCAGAAATTTTTTTTTTTTATTTTGTACTCTATATTGGTTTTTAATACAATCAGTACAGAATGTCAGAAGTGAGCAAAGGAATGATTTTTTTTTTTAAAGCAATTGGGCTTAAGTAACTTGCTCAAGGTTACACGGCTAGTCATTATTTATGTGTGGGTGCTCATTTTCTGAGGCCGGATTCGATCTCGGGTCATCCCAACTCCGAGGCCGGCGCTCTTACTCACTGCGCCACCTAGCCGCCCCAGAATGATTTTTTTTTTTTAATGTAAGATAAATTGGAAATGCATTTGACTAAATTGATGTCACTTAACTAGTAATAAGTTTTGCTTCACATTTTAAATACATGATATATATGTTATTGTGTTTCTCAAGGTTTTTATGTTGTAAAATTTGGGAAACCACTGTAATTAAATGCTGTTACAAAAGTAACTCCTTTTCATTTGAATGCTATTCAACTATGAATTGTATTGTTAAAAGAATATAGTAAATATGACTAAAAACTGGTAAATATTGAATGGAATGTTTCTGCTTTAAAGTGGATAATAATAACTTAATGCTGGGTGAAAAGTAGCAAAGACTCTTGAAGTTATCCTTATCAGGGAGGTTCTACTTGGGTAGCTAGGTGTATGGAGCACTGGGCCTGGAGTCAGAAAGACTCATTTCAAATCTGACCTCAGACACTTACTAGTTGTGTGACCTTAGGCAAGTCACTTAACCTTGTTTGCCTCAGTTTCCTCACCTGTGAAATGGCCTGGAAAGAAAAGGGCAAACCATTCCAGTATCTCTGGATGTGACTGAAAATGACTGAACAACAGCAATTCAACTTGGACAAGGTCATAAGACCTTATCATCCTTTTTCTCAATTCTCAACCAAAGACAGTTCTTTTATACAAATTCAACTCCCCAACAGGCATGTAGCAAGACCTCATGCTGGTAGCTTTGGGTAGGTCCACCAGCATTATGTAGCAGTGGTGGTAGTGCTGGTGCAGCCCCATACACACTAGGAGTCCTCCCCTCCAAGCACTGGAGGCACTCTGGCCACCAGACTGGTAAAAGGGGGCAGTCTACCAAACAAGCCATTTAGATTAAGTGAGAATTGACTGTACTAAAGTTTGAGACACCAGGACCTCTCCCAAAGTGGGGAAATTTACAAGTTTGCTTATATTGAAGTATCTTTCATCTGAGATTACTTGGCTATCACTTATATAAATTGTGAAACTGTATCTGTAAATAAGTAATATATATTGAAGTTATATCTTTGAACTAGCTCAGTAATAATGTATTTTAAATTCAAATATTTTATTTTGCCTTAGGGGTTAATAGGTGGTACTGATACCTGTTAACCTGGAGACTTAGGAGAGCCAACAATGTTCTAGGAGTTTTGAGCCAACTATCATATGTACATTATATATGTGAAACTCCAGAGTATGATTATTCTTAATCTGTAAATGGAAAATTAATCAAATGTCCTTATATTTGCTTATTGTTAACTGTTAGGGAAACATGAGCAAACAAATATTATCTTACCCCTAAGTTGTGAGTACTGAAATTTTGCTATTTGAGGTAAAATCTCTTAGCGATGTAATTTGATATTGTTCTGAGTTTTTTTTTTTGTTTGTTTGTTTTGTTTTTTGTTTTTTGTTTTGCTTTTTGGAGGGCAATTGGGGTTAAGTAACTCGCCCAAGGTCACACAGCTAGGTTTTTTTTGTTTGTGTGTGCGTTAAGTGTCTGAGGCCAGAACCGAATTCAGGTCCTTCTGACTCCAGGGCCGACACTCTACTCACTGCGCCACCTAGCCACCCTTGTTCTGAGTTTTGATTCAAATATGATTGTATGGATTGTTATTAAACCAATAGTCCACCATTCAAAGGGAATGCCATGTGCTGCCCAGAACGAGTATGGTCCAAGAATTATTAAAGGTGGGTGTCTGTCTCTGGGAAAGTTGAAGGGAAAAATTTACATAGGTGAAGGTCAGATCCTTTTGACTTAAGTTTCCCATTGTGTTATTTCCTTTCTGAACAGGAAATTTTTCCACTGGGTTAATTCTAAGCCTGGCTTTTTTCAATAATGCTGAAGTTTGCTGTGTGGTTTTCTAATTATGACTCTTCCCTGAAATTAAATAGAACTAAGAGAGCTTCTCTCCCGTTAAGTTTTGTGTCAGATCAATCTGTGCTGTTGAAGGAACAGTTTTGATATTGTTATAACCAAGTCCCTCTTTATTTCTTTTCACAGGAAATTTCTATTATCAAGGCAGGTGAAAAGTAGAACTTTGTTCTTGTGATATTAAATCTATTAATTGATAAATTAACACTAAAACATCTGAATTTCTAAAATAGGATGCGAGTATGAAATATCTTACTACTGTGTTATCTATTAGTAGTTAAATGAGTTCTTAGACTCACCATCACTCCCTTGCTCATATACATATATATATATGTGTGTGTGTGTATACACACATATACATATATGTATATATACACACATACATATGCATACATACAGACACAAACACACACACATATTAGAGAGAGAGACAGAGAAAGACAGAGAGCGCCTCCAAAAGGGGGGATAAGACAAAGATGTAAAAAGTTGTTGTTATTTTAAGAATTTAATGGAGTTCTAAACTTTGGGAAAGCAACAAGATTAGACTTTAAGAAATCTAAGAATTAGGATATGCATCTATCTATATGTGATTGGCTTCTAAATGTATCATGGGAAATACAGGCTTGATTATGTTTTTATAAGTTCTAAAAATTAAATTAAGGTTTTTACCTATAAAACTGCATTAATAATTGTAAAGAATTTTTAATTATGGTCTTTTTATTCTTTTTTGAAATCACTGTCTGATGATATTGAGACAGAAGAACTCATTTTATATGTCAGACTATCATGGGTTTTTTAAGATTCTGCCTTCAGCTATGGATGGTATTGTCTATATCAGATACAGAGTTTGGGTAAAGACAGAAAGAGTGGGTTGTATTAAAAACTGAAATTTTCTGACATTTCAGGTGAATTATGGGTTCCTAATTTGTTGTTTTTCTCATAGCTCTGTTGTTAATGGAATTATAGCCATATGGTTTGAGTTAGTTCTCCCCACATGAACTAATTAGTGGAAAGCTAATCAAATTAGATTTTGTCAAAATTTACTGAGTTATGCAAGGCCTTAGCAGAACTTTGCAGGACTTACCAGAATGATCTAAGAATCTCTGCAAGTGACTTAGAAGCAGAGAAGCAGATCTGCTAGGAGAAGCCCCTTAAGAGTTGCCCTGCCTTTTCTAGAATGTCCAAGGGAAAATGTTTCTAGGATTATGTGGGTATCAAGATGAAATATACTGATTAAGCAAACATTAGGAGTGGGTTACCAGGTTGCAAGGAAATGTGATATTATTATGACTACTACATTGACCTTTTCTGTCATGGTATTTATGTTTACTGGGTTTACTCAGTGACCTTAATGATATGTAAATATCATCCCTCAAATTAGTATATGATGAACCTTCTAAGTGTTTTAATCTGTAACCTGACTCAGTTTTCCTACAGAGCCCATTTAGCATAGTTTATCTCATTAAAGGATGTATGAGATAATGACCCTGTTTAAGTTTTTTCAACCTTTATGACCTTCCAAGGAACATGGGATTATGGTTTTGTAATACTCATAGCCAAAAAGTTTATGCAGAGGCTCTTCATGTTGTCTCTAACTATCTTTTGTTTGTTTGTTTTGTTGAGTCTAACTCCTAGGGGAAGGAAATTGTGATAACTGAGGGTTCAAAATGGGTGCGCTGACATCTAAACACATACAGAATGACTATATTGAATTGCCAAAACACATGACCTGCAGATATATTTTAGGGTTCAGAACTTTTCACTGGCTAAGGCACGTAGTTCTAACTGTGGTGTTTTACCATGTGAATAGTGTAGCACCATAAGGGGAGAAATTAGTGAAATTTATGTGGTGACCTTCATTGTTTCTGGTCTGGCTTATCTTCTGGATAGTGTTAATCAGTCTCTTAGGTGGGGTATCAGCAAGTCCACTACATGAACTTTGATCCCATCCCCCTGCTAGTTATTTTAAATCCTTCCCCCTTAATTCTGACCTTATTTCAGCTTGATGCAACAACATGGGAGGTGCTGCAAAACAATGGCCCATCCCCTTTTCAGACTTGTCCCTATCAGGATTCTCTTTAAAAGTAGCCCTGGTTCAATTCCCTAGGCCTGGCCCCTGCTGACCAGTCTATCAACAAGTGTCAGCCCTGATTTTTTTTTTTTTAATAAACTACTTTTGATTTTTCTCATCTTGAATTTTGTCTCTTTTATCATAGTAAAAGGCCTGAGCATAGAATTTTCCCTTTAACAATAGCAATATTTATATAACATTGTATGAAGGTGGAGTCACAACATAAGAAATTAAGTTTGTATCTGGGATTGCATAAAAATCAATTTATATGATATGCCCTCAGGAAACAAAGCTTATTTAGTATTCTCCAAAGGGAATTGATATTCATAGTAATGAGTATATAGCATTGTAAGAGCTATATTTGTTTTAAAAGTAAGTTATCATTTCTATACAGTATTCATTAAAGCATAATGCATTGATAAAGTTTAGAAACATTCTTAATAGGAATTCTTATAACAAAAATTTTGCAGATAAGAATGGAATTCAGGGTGTAATTATTTTTGCAGGTAACAATGTGATCATCTGAATTTTTCAGTCCATACCTTTATTTCTACCATGAACTTACTCCTTCTGTTGTGCCCAAACCCATCACCCATCTCCTGATTTGAAGCCCACCATTAAGCCCCTTTATATATTTGTCTTTGTCTCTATCCTATACCCTGTAATAGCTTGAAACAGCTTAAGGCATAGTCTTAGGTGTTGTCCAAGGCGAAGTCTCAGGGTTATGGTAGAAGTTTATCTTAAGAAGAGACCATCCTGTTCTGTTCCTGCTGACCAAGCAGGGTCCCCACACCCTGTACCCAGAACATTACCCTAGCCTGTCTGCATCACCAAACACCCTCCACCCTTTACCCAGATCATGTTCCCTAGCCTGTCCCCATTACCCAATGACCCTTCACCCTGTACCCTCCACCCTGTTCTGGAAGGGAGCCCTATCCAGGAAAAATTACACCCTTGTTCCCTTTCTTTACTTCCCCAAATTAGCCCTGAGCTATAGATCTAGCCAATGGCAATTCTTGGCTTCTGTGCTTCATTGCTTATACTAGTTCCCCTCCCCAATTGTGGTTTTTGTGGTTTTAGCCTTTATAAGCACTGTATGTACCCCAATTCAGGGCTGCCTGATTTAAGTGTATACTCCAGGCAGTTGCGCTTAATCAATAAATCCACACCTAACTTTACCTTGAACCTAAGTCTCAGCTCACTCTTATTCTCTGCACAACACTTCTAAGTCCATACCTGATTTATTATGCAAATATTTTGTGACTCTCCTGCCTAATATAAGGAATATTTGTATATATGAATTCATGCATTTATATCAATTGCAACTCAAAGTGTCACTGAATTATCTAAGCACTTTAAAGTCCTACTATGTATAAGGCTTTGTGCTAGGCATAGGGGTTACAAAGATAAATATATAAAAATAATACCTTTCATTAATATAATGAATATAATTATATGCTATTTATATATAATTATATGAAATATAATCACATTCTAAGTGGGGAGACAAGTATACAGATATATACAAAATACATATAAAGCAGATAAAATGTAAAAGGAGGCACAGAAAAAAACTATACAGACACAGCCCTTGATAGGGAAACTAGGTAGAGTCGACTGCTCATAGCAAATACAACCCCTTGCCTCCCAATTCAGAAGAACATCTGGCCTGAGAGATGTGAGGCCAGATTAAATATCATTTGAGCTTCCTTCCTATGATTCTAGTGTAATCTTGGAATAAATTTACCAATCTACCTGGATAGCATTTCTGTGCGTTCAAAACTATGAATCACACACCTCTAAACTATCTCTTGCCCCAGCAGCTACAACCATAGAACTTCTTGTCTGAGATTTTCTGCTCCTATACCTCTCTCATTAATTTCAGGCATGACATTAAAGAGAAATTGTTTCGCTCTGTGTAAGTAGTCTGGGATCACAGACAGCAATAAATCACAGAGGCAGGGCTGGGAAGTCAGTACTGACAGAGTCAAAACAAGGTAAGGAATGAAAGAAAACATCTAGGCGTGGGAACAAACCTGA
Organism: Gymnobelideus leadbeateri; assembly: GCA_011680675.1. Classification (NCBI taxonomy): domain Eukaryota; kingdom Metazoa; phylum Chordata; class Mammalia; order Diprotodontia; family Petauridae; genus Gymnobelideus; species Gymnobelideus leadbeateri. The sequence goes on along the minus strand of WOXC01001419.1, from coordinate 134,357 downwards.
GATGGGAATGTCTAGAAGCTAGAGGGGAAGGCAACAAAGTTTCAGAAGCCGGATAAACAAAAAAATGAAACACAGACTAGATGTAAAGGTCAGTCATTTAGTTGATTGTCATTTATTGAGCACCCACTGTGTGCCAGGCATTGGCTAAGCTCTGGGAGAACAAAGGAAAAGAAAAGGAAAGAGAAAGGAAAGAAAAGAAACAGTCTCAGACCTTAAGGAGTTCACAGAAGAAGAGAAGGGACAACATGAAAACAACTATGTATAAACAAAATGTATACAGGAAAAAATTGAGGGTAATCTTAGAGAGAAGGTGTTAAAATTAAAGAGGATTTAGGGGAGCTTTGTTGTAAAAGGTGGGACTTCAAATGAGACCAAACTGAAGCCAAGGCATCTAGGAGGCAGAGATGAGGAGGGAAAGAGTTCCAGGTGTGCAGGGTGGGACTGAGGGTGGTCAAAATACACAGTCAGGAGATGGAATGTTGTATTCAAGTAATAGCAAGGAGGCCCATGCCATTGGATCATGGAATTAAGTGTTTGGGGGCATATATGAACTTGCTTTCCTGACTAGGGGTCAATTACTCTATCAATTGATGCACCTTGGTACCTCTACAATGCTTTAGAGAGAATAAGTAGGTTATTCCCTCTGGCTGTCCCAGTAGCAAGGATTAGAGGGATATCAAATGCAATGTAGTTGGTTCAATGTTCCATGAAACTCCTATACTAGAGGAAAAAAGCAGTGAGGGTATCCAATAGGTTCCTTTCTGATGCCGGATTCCCAAGCTATAAAGTGGGAATGGTTTTAACTACAGTAACTAGTTCATGATTTTTATTTTTGCTTTGTTTTATGTATATGCAAAGGTATGCATGCATTTATACAAATACTCGGAGAGGAAAAGCTCATTATAAACTAGAAAGAGCTTTATAAATATGCTATTATTTTTTTTTTCATTTTGCAGTTGGGCAGAGGAGTCTGGGAAGTCTTTGTGGCTTGCTAATACTGCCTAATGCTCCTCATCAACCATATTGAACAGCTGCCTCATTGCAATACTCATCTTCTCCTTGTCTCATTTTGGAATTTATATACCCTTCCCATCAGTTCAACTACATCTTTTCCTCCCAGTGTCAAAAGTGACTGTTTGACCCCTTACCTACTCACCTTTGTAATTCCTGGTCAAGTCAGCTCACTCCAAATCCTAGTCCTCACCAGCTTCCAAGTGCCCCTCCTCCTCCCATTTGGCAGCTGGCCCTTCTTGAACTACTTTGGTGAGTGATCTTTGAGGATTTCCACCTGGTTTAACTTGACTCACTCAATTTATTCCAGGCAAAGGGTGCAACCCAGCACCCTCTATTCAGACAGGAAGGTTTGACACACTTCTCCCTTTTTTAGCTTCCTTCCTAGTCCTATTCATTCTTCGGATTCAGGGGATTCTTCTTCTAAAAACAACTAAAATTGAATTTCAAAATACAATACATTCAAAAGAATAATTTCTTCATAAAGATTACAAAAAAGGAAAAGAGAAGATCTCTTAGATTTTAAAATGCTTACTATGTTATTTTGACTATTATAAATACCCAAATTAACCATAAAATACATATGAAGAAAAATGATATCTGCATCCAGAGAAAGAATTGATAAATAGAAGTATGTATAAAATAATTTTACAGGTATACATATGTGTAGATACCTATATATACAACTATATATATATATATATATATATATATACATATATACACATACATATACCTATACACACACATACATACACCTATTTGTGTCTAATGGTAGCCATCTCTAGGGCAAGGAGATGTGAGGAGGAAGAAAAAAGGAAAAAATTTACATGATAATTTTGTTGTGTATTTGAAAGGAATAGCAAGTTGTACAGAGTAGATTTGCAGTTTCACATGCAATCATCTTTTTATTGTACTATGTTATGGAAATACTTGTTTTATTCCATAAATTACAAATAAAATAACTTATAAAAGAAGAGAGATCACACCAGGTTCTCAAGATGAGTGTTTTATGCCTAATTTCTCTTGACATAGTATTTACTATCAGTAAGGCATTATACTATGCCCTAGAAGTACAAAGACACAAACCTTATAACCTCTGCCCTCCAGCAGCCTATGTTCTATACATTAGCAGTAGCAAAAGGAAAATATCGCATAATGAAAGTATTTAAGAGATGTAAAAAGTTGTAAGACAATGAATATGTAACTTTTTCTACCTTGGCTGACTCAGTTGGAAGGCCTAGTCTTCTCCCAGGGTCTCTGGAAGTGTCTAAGCCAGACCTCCACAAGTTGGCAAGGGCCAGAATTAAAATAGGCCAAACTTCTTTGAGCATCAGAGACAGACTGACAAGGGTTGGTTGCCATGGGTCACATGACAAACAGGAGAGTGCATGGCAGGGTGGCGATGGCAACCCTACCTTTTGTCATGGCCCCAGAAGACCTTTGGGCCATACACTGTTCAAGCCTGGTCTAAGCAGTCATTTGGGAGTGTCTTGACAGTGAATGGCTCTAGCCACACTTGATGGTGTTCTCTCCATAATAGGTAGGGGTTGATCCTCTGCATTCCAGTTCCGTTTAGTCACTCACAGTCTGATGAGCTTTTAAAAAGAAATAGTTACTTCAAAGACATCAGTACAAATACAGTAATAATAATAATAATAATATAAAGTAATATTACTTACTCCCTTAACACATGGGAGGCAGCATGGAAGTGGAAGGGATAGGTTCACAGGTTAGCTAGATTCCTATGGAGCCCAATCTTAGTTCCAAATCCTTCACCTTCCTCAGGCTCAAGTCCCAGGCAAGTTGGCTTCTCAAGCATTCCCTTCTGAGCTGGCTGGATACAAATACCATCCTACCAAAAGTCCTGGCTCATCATGACTTGAACTTCTAGGTTTCAAGGGAATTACTTCAGGCACCTGGAACTCAGAACGAGAAACAATACAGAATAGAAATAAATGTCCCCAGCTCTATTTCTCAAAGCCTATGTAAAAGAGGTAGAGCAGGGGATGGAAGTCTTTATTCTCTCACTAGGATCAAGAGAGTAACAATCTCAATCTCACCAGTTTTAAAGACATTGACAGTACTCATGCTAGGGGGTCCAGAGGTCTCCATGTTAGGCAATTTGGACATGCTCCAAAGGTTTATGGGGGACCTCCAGATAAGGAAAATTGGGCATGTCCAAACTAGCTCTGGTTACATAAATATCAAGAAAGACCTAAATTCAAATCTTATATTAGACATGTATAAATCTTATATTAGACATTAGTTCATGCCTGGAGAAACCCTTTAACCTTTCTCAGTCTGAGTCTCCTCCTCTATAAAATGGGGTGATAATGATAGCATCTACCTTTCAGGGTTGTTGTGAGGATCAAATGAGGTAATACTGATAAAGTGTTTTGCAAATCTTAAAATAATATGTAAACACCATCTATTGTAACATATGGTACTCAAGTATAGACAGTTTACTGTTCCATATGCTAATGAGTATGAATGAAACATTAATTAGAATAATGTTTCTCAATGAATGCAATTAAACTATTAATCAAAGCATGCAAATGTCTGAAAACAAATCACCAATCTGTCACCTTAGAGGTTCCAATAGGTTTCTGTCTCATCCAGTTTGATTTAGGGAGATACAAGGCATCCAAATGGTCATGATTCCCTCTGTCTAGTTTGAGGCCATGAATCTCTCTGTGTGTAGGTACTCTAACAAATCTATGCATTCTCATCAACCAATCAGCATTGCCCTTAAGGCAACAGCAGCGCAAGGGTGGGAACACAGAAGCCAGTCCTAGTACAAAAAATATTGTAAACAACTCTATCAAGACTTTTGAAGTGAATTGCCTTAAGCTAGGGTCTCAGGTATGTTTTTTGTACTTTTAGCTATGGGTTTCCTAATTTGTTTACCACATATTTTGACTGGTAATTTTACTTCAAAATTACTGATAAAGCTGTGTATGATATTTTTTAGTTGGTTATCTGCCTTACTGGAAGTTCTATATGTTTAGAAGTTGTTTATCTTATATATGACTAGCAATGATTGGTTACTACAGCATTGATAATAACAATCATTTTAATTAAAAATAATCTTGTTGCTAAACCTGGTGGGAAAAATCTATTGTCACCCTCTTAAAAAAAGTGCACAGTTCAATTTAATCTTTGTACTTTAATTTTCCAGAAAAAAGTGAATGTATACATGTTTGTATATATGTATACACACACACAATACACATATATATAATGTTCTGTCAGTAGCTATTTTTAGGAATCTATGTGGAAAAAAGGTAATGCATGTATTGGACACTTGAGCAGCAACTTATTTAAAATAAGATAGCTGAAAAACAAATGTCTTACCAAACAGATTGAAAGAGAAAGGGACCTAAGAATCCTAATCAGTAAAAGCAGGCTTGTATATTCCTTAGGCAACAGAGCTTTTCTTGACTCTGAGAAACACTGGCCTGTGTCTCTGACCTTTCTAATTGGCATTAGAGAAATGCAGATTACATTTATTTTCTCATAAATTATGCTAACTGAAGAACATGGGCTTGAAGAATGAAGGTTAATTACATGAAACCAGTTAGAATCTTTCAGTTACTGGCAAAAATAAACACTTAAAAATGCAGTCAAAAGTTTAACAGTAATAGCTCTGCACAAAGCCTATTCAATTGCTCTTTTCAAAATCCTTATAGTTCTTAAGGAGTTTATTCAAAATTTTGAGTAGTCAGTTGATTTGCCTTAAACATAAGAGAATTAAAAGTATAGATTATGAGCCTGAATTTAATAGTTTTAATTAAATTTTAAGACAATATGTTATTACGATTAAAAAGAGGGATGAACAATGGGGGGAAATAGCAATTATCCTAATCTTCTTTGGCATTTTCTTTAAATTGAGTTCATTTTAAAGTTGAATGAAGAGAAGTTATTTTTGTATAATCAGATATGTATATATTCACCCAAATCATGGCATCAATAAACAAAACCTCATTTTCTTCTTTTCTCAAATTCTGGGTTTCTGTTGGAGTTATATGAAGGGAAATAGTTACTTCATGAGCTCTTTGTGACTGAAGCCCCAGGAGATCTCCCATTATGCTATTAGTTCAAAACAAGTAGAAAGGAGTTTAAACATGAGTTTAAAAAAATAGAACTTGGAAATCATAGCAGGTCAAGGACAGAAATTAGAGCTGTACCAGAAGAAAAAAAAAGATTGGTGCTGATCTGTCTCAAGTAACAAAGCCCACTGGCTTCTTATTAGAGCACAGTTTGGGTGGTCAAAGAAGGAAAATCCAACCTTGCTTATATCATTAACACATGAGTCTCTCAAAAAAAAAAAATTGGGAATTGATTGTATAACATAGGAGATTCTGGCAAAGGATCACTCAGCATGGTGTGCCCACATCAAAGAAGACTCTATGCTCTATGAGGCAATGTGAATTGCAGTAGCTCAAAAGAAACATGAAATGCACAAATTTAGAGACCTCTCCACCCAAATTGTTCATACGAACTATTTGTACCTGGTCTCTGTGTAAAGCCAAGCACTAGAAGCTTTCCAGAGGACTGTTGCTCTCAATAACTTTAAGGTTCTGATCACACACTCTCTATTTACTCAGCAGTAAACTAAAGCAAAGCATTCACAGAAACCACAGTACAGCATTCACAATGATATAACACAACAACTTATCACTAAAGTGGCCATATAGTGTTATATAAAAGTCTTCATCCTTCTTGATTGGAGATTAGTTTCTAATCATCCTTAACTGAATCATCCTTGAGGGGTACAAAGTTCTTCCACCCCTAGGCCACAGTAAATCATGATTTTCTCAGTCAGCACTAAGTACCTAAGGAGGGTCTTTTCATCTTGACTCGAGGCTGGCTCCCAAATTCCATGGTTCCTCTTCCATGGGTCCAGATCTTACCTGAATCTACCCAGCTGTCACCTGGATTCAAAGTCAAGCAGTTCTCAGCTTCTCATCCCACTCCTCATCCAGTTCTCCATTCAGCTCCTGTTTCATATGGAAGCTCACAGTATATAGTCTATCTCAAGTCCTTTGCTGTTTCGTATCTGGGGAGACAAAGCTTAACAGAGCCAAAACGACATTCACACACTGCCAGTACCATCATCAATTCACTGTCTGCCTGTGAAATCAAAACAGACCCACAAACAAGGTCTGAGATCTCAGTACAGATAGTCAGTTAGTCCCAGGACCTCTGAAACCCTCCTCCAGGATTTCTGTAAACAGACAACAAGAAAATCCTCTTTCAGGGATTTCAGTAAGTTCCAAGGGCTTCTGTACAAAAGTATTACAAACACAAATCAACACAGACAGAACAGACAAATAGAGTACGGGCCACCAGAAATGTTCCCTTCTTAGTTCTGCTCTCTCCCAGCTTGTGTTTCTGCTTTTATGTGGTTGTTAACTCCTCCCTGTTCTGCCCACCTCTTACAACCTTCCTGTTCCTGTCTTTGGCAAGTCCCTCCCACTGTGGGTTTCACAAGTTCTGTTTCTTAGCAAAGACAATATAATCAGGGCAAGACTCAAAGACATTTAAACTGGAACAAGATGCTAAATGATTAAATAACTGAAACAAGGTGCTAAGTATTCATTTGCTTGCCATTACACTATGGTAGAGCATTCCAAGCTCATAGTGCTCTGATCAATCACAGTTAGACACTCTGTACCTTTATCCAACATAGGGAAGCAATTTTGGTCCTCTTTGAGAATGAAGGACAACTAACCAACCAACCAAGGGATGAGAAATAACGAATAAAATCCAAAAGTAAATTCTAGCACTACAGGAGGAAAAATTAAAGATTAGATGAGAAAATGTAGATATACATGGCCTTGACCTTGATGGGCAAGTGGTTCTATTTTAGCAGTTATACTCACAAACCAGTTATATTTGTATTTAAGTAGTTTGTTTTCTATGTAAATTGTTGGCAGGTAACATACACATGCAAATCTTTAACTATATCTCACTATCCCCCCTTTTAGAAGATTTTCAAGAATAAGTTGTAACTATAGATTTAAAATAATGAGATACCTAATAGTTTCATGTAAATGGCTCAGATACTGTCTCCAATACTTAGACAGATACATCATTTTATTACTAGGTATTGTGGGGGTGTAAATGACCTAAGCCTCCTAAGCATATTGGATTCTTTTCAGAGTCTTTCCATAAATCTTCAATAGTGGACCTATTAATACACTGGAGGACTGTCTTTTATTCCTGTCTCAGGGGTGCCAATAACTATAAAATACTCCAACACAAAATTCTGTTATCTCATCCTTTTAATACCAGTATTTTCTAATGAATTTCTGTGGTCATAAATTGTAGAATATCATGGTAGTCAAAGAATCAGATGACTGGTAACAGGACATATTTTTGTTATAATTAAGGTATATCATATTACCAATAAGAACCTATGTATAAAATCCTGGATAAAAGACTTAAAGATATGAATAACATGATGCCCCAACACATATTTTTGTGCCCTAACATAGGCTATCTTCAAGACACATAATATTTTCCTTACTCACCTCCACTTCTTGGAATCCCTAGTTAGTTCTCTTCTAGGTTCAGTGAACTATCACCTTCTACATCAAACTTTTTCCAATTTCCCCCATCCCTAGCTTCTACTCCCCCTACCATTCATAAAATTTACTTACAGTAATTTTGTATATATTTAATATAAATGCATGCTATTCCCCCATTAGAATGTTAGTTTCTTGAGAGAAAAGGCTTTTTATTTCATCTCTGTTTAGTACAGTGCTATACTCGGTGCACTTAAAATGTGTGTTGATTGATCTGTTGGCAGTCCATTTGTACTAGTATTTAGAATATTTTGAGACCTCGGGGAAGATTCACAGTGAATTTGCATTTGGTGGAATCCCGAAAGAGGACATATATAATAACAATCTCTATAAAGACATGAATAGGGATTGCACAGGATAAGACTTGGATGGACTACATGCTGTTATACATAAAGTAGTACTCAAGTAGATGAGATCATGAATCCACAAAGTATTGAAATTCCAACATAGAATGTATGCTGTCTCTCATTCTTGATACATAACTGAGCAGCCTCTTTTTCTAATCTTGCATGTACGTAATAATGCCTTTAATGCTACTTTTTATGTATGTCATGATTGAAAACATAATACATCATAAAAGATTCCCCTGCCCACTCACTACCATGCACATTTTTATTTGCTATTTTTTTCTCTTGAAATTGTGGAGTTTTATGGTACAAGGAACAGTACCAGAAGAATGTGAGAGAGAGCAAGAGAGAACAGATGATACACACACACACACACACAAATATATTTAATCTACCTAGAGAGATATACACATATCTAGATATATATATACATATAGAGATCTATCTATATATACACATACATATGATATGTATCTATGTAATACAGCAAGAATAATACTGAACTAAAATATTGATACTAAATATCTGTAACAATAAGTAAACTGAGGTTAACATTAATTAAGCAATGTATATCATATATATAGTATATGCTTGCATGTATATATAAGTATTATATTTGTTTCTGAAAATGTGCAATAGGATTTTAAAGACTTTTCAATTAGAATCGAATATAATTAGTATAAAAACAGGGACTGTTTCATTCATTCATTCATTCATTCATTTTTGTGTTATTCATTTATTTTGTATCCCCAGCACCTTGTACAATACCTGATACCTAGTATATACTTAATAAAACATATTTTTTTAAAATTATTACTGATTGTTTACTTATCCCAATGGTATTCTTACCAGGTCCATTAAGGGTATAGATGGTTCTAGAATTACAACAATTCATATTAATCATCTGTTGGTCAGCCTAGGTAAGTTTAGAGAAGCTCACATCTATAGGGTTAGTCACCAGGTCATGATTTTTTTTTCAGCCACAGTAATTCTAGAAGACTGTCTACTTTATACAAAAGTTACAATATGCATAAATGTGGGGATGCCAACAATAAGGAAGTCATAAGTGTTCACTTGTCTCATAATTACTCTGAAATGGCTAGTTATAATTATTATTCTTCTTACTTTATAAGTGAAGAACTTGAGAATAAAAGAGGTTAGTTGCCTTTCCAATATTCATATATTACATCACAGGATTAAAATCCAAGGCTCTGGACTTTGAGTTCAGTTGTCTTTCCCCTATATAAAAAGGTTTTGAAGATGTACTGAAGCAAAGAGGCAACAGTCTTAGAAACAATAATCTGGCCCTGAAAACTATTTTTTAAAAATGTATTATCTAAACACAGATATAAAAATCTTTTTTTGTTGTTGTTGGCTTTATTGGCATTCATTCATTTTAGATGCATTATAAAAGTTACTCCTGAATATCAAATTAGAAAGAGATTTGTCTCCTAATTAAAATGTATTTTAGAAAAATGTAAATGATAATAAGCATATTAATGTAAGGACAATATAATTCATGTTCTTATATTTTTATAATACCAAGATGATTTTATAGAAAGAAAAGGATTTTAAAATGAAAAGGCATTTAATACCAATTTTTTAGACTGGAATAAAAGTATAATTTTATAACAAAAATAATAGTTTCAGAAAGAGTAAAATACATCTGTATACTTTTTATAGTTAGTCTGCTAATTAAGCTATCATGTCAATCAAAAATTTTTGTTTATGCAAAAGTCAATGGCTATAATTAAAGACTTGAATAGATGTTATAATTTGAACAAATTTCAAGTGAATTTTGTGCTCACTTAAAAACATCAGATTGACATACAGTTTTGTATACTGAAATCCTATTTTTACACACTCCAAAGTTAGTGGATAAATCACTAGTGCCACATTCCCTGTCAAAATGAATCTTGGCACCCAGATTACTGATAGGTAAGATTGCTAAATTCAAGTTCTATTTCCATTCATCCACTTCTTTGCCAAAATTGCCAGTATGTATGTATATATATATGGATTTGTGTGTGTATATGTATGATATATGTTTGTATATATGTATGTGCATATGTGTATATACATATACATACACACACACATCCTTGTTCCAGAAGTAACTTTTCTGACACTTTTAGTATATTTCCTTTAGTCAAGAATAATCTTAAACCAAACTATGTATTAGATTTAAAAAAAAAAAACAAATGTGTTTCTTCTGTCTTTCTCCTATTAGTCCCTCAACCCATTGCTCTTGGGAACACAATATTCTCATACTGTTTCTTCCACTGCTTCACCACTCCACTATTTTCTCCCCCATTCCAATTTGCCCAAGGCTCTTTTCACTCTGATGTTAATTTCTAATAATGGCTTATTATGCAAGTTGATATAATGGCATCTTAATGTGAACCTTTAATGCATTAACCTAAAAATATGCCTTTAAATCCACAGATTTCAAATAATATGGAATATCACTAGAGAAAACATTTGGATCTTGGAGATCTTGGCATAACTCATATCACTGAAGAACTACCAGTACATCACCTATACTGTCTTGTTGTTTTATTTCATCATTTTTTGTTATATACTATTAATGTAATATAGAGTAGTAGAGTGCTGGGCCTGGAGTCAGAAAGACATCTTTTCTTGAGTTCAAATCTGACTACAGACATTTACTAATTGTGTGACTGTGGGCAAGACACTTTACCCTATCTGCCTCAGTTTCCTCATCTGTGAAATGAGCTAGACAAGAAAATAGCAACTCATTCCAATATCTTTGCAAAGAAAACCCCAAATTGTATCACAAAGAGTCAGACATGGTTGAAAAGCAACTGAACAACATTAATATTTACTTTCTAAGAAAATGTAAAGATGTATTATGTTTATGAACTCAAGTCATGGAAATTAAAAAGATAGAAGATAATAGATAATTTATTGATGACAGATATATTATTGAAACTTTCCAGGTTAAAAATCAAATTTGCTTTATTTGGGTGATGTTACATCTTCATACTGTTACTGTTTCTCCTTCATTTTAGAAGAAGACCAATAATATCATAGGGTTATGACTTGATCATGAATTGAATTTAAGTGAGGCAGAGTTGCAAAAAGTTGTCAGATACTGTCTCTAATACTCTCTTCCAGAGTCATCAAAGTCCATGGCAAGAAAAAAGTCAGGATGACTGGCATCTAGGATGCAGTGTATGACCTTGGTGTTTTGATGTCTGACCAAGCTCTAAGTACTCCACAGTCCCAGGTTCAGCCACCTTCATGGCTATTGAAACAAATTGTTTTTATCCACCCATTCAACTCATGGAAGTCTTCACATGCTTGGGATAGACACCCCCCCCCAACTTACTCATAAAGAGTTAGGGTTTCTGGAGACCCCAAAATACCAACACATCAGGTCCTAACAAATTAATTTGACTCAAGTCTTCTCAGCCAAAGAAAAGTAAAGTTTATTAAAAGTTCGCTTGATGTAGACACAGAAGAAGTCTATGCTTGGTCATTCTATGGTGCTCTCAAATCACATGGAGGGAAGATGGGATCTTATATACAGAAGGTTGTGGGAGGAATCTAGGGGTGGTCTAGAGGAGGAGGTTGGGGAGGGTCTTCAGGAAAAGTCAGATGAGGTCAATGAGTGATTAAGGGTGGGAAGTTGCTGGAGGCTATATGGAGCCAACAGATAATGGTGGGCTAGGCCAGTTCAAGGATGGATTGATATTTTGATAGGCTAAAGGGTGGGAAGTAGATGGACAATGGAGGGCTAAGCTAGTAACAGAGATCTGGGCTCGGCCACAATGTAAGGATTATGGCCTCATGCAAATGCCTCATCAAATGGGATGATTTAACTAAGAGTTCAAGGGGGGGGTTCCCAGAGCATGTACCCCAAAGATTCAAGGAGAGCCTAAGGGGATTCCCAGAGCCCATACCTCATCACCAGCTTCAACTGCCTTCATGGCTGCTGAAACAAATTGTTCTCATCCCACCCATTCCACTCAGGGAAGTCTTTATATGCTTGGGGTAGACATCCCTTTCTCACTCTCCCCACCAACTTACCAAAGGGTTTGAAGCCTATTGGTTACCCTCAACCTGGTTTAGCCCATCTGCCTAGATGGTTTACCCAGATTTGGCTGCTCTGTATGCCACAGCTTCTTGAAGCCATAGTGTTAAGGTTTGGGGGGTTTAAGGGTGCTTAGGATCCAAAATACCAACATATCAAGCCTTCTCTCAGCCAAAGTAAATCAAGTTTATTAAAGATTCGCCATGAGAGGTAGACTCTTAAGGAGTGGAAGTATTTGTGATGCTTTTATTTGACAACCAGGTCAGAATAATCTGACACAGACTGAGTCTGAACTACATTGAATTTCAGCCCCCTCATGGAGGCAAGATAGATCTTATATACACAGAAAGACTGTGGGAGGGATCTAGAGGTGGTCTAAAGGAGGAGAGTCTTGAGGAGGAGTATAAGGCTCATCTTGACCAGGACTGAGATCAGATTCCAGGAATGGGATTAAGGGTAGAAAATAGCTGAAGGCTAACAGGAGATGACAGACAATGGAGGACTAGGTTAGTTTAAGGGAAACAGATTTGGGTATAGATATTTTGATAGGATCAAGGGTGAGAAGTAGCTGGACAATGGAGGGCTACCTGGGCTAAGAGTAATAGAGATTTAGGCCTAGCTATAAGGAAAGGCCTATGGCCTCAGGCAAATGCCTCATCAAGTGGAAAGATTCTAGGTGGTTCCCAGAGCCTAAACTCCATCAATAGGTAAGAGTTGGGTGAATGAGAGGAACACCAAAGGTAGGTATTTATTTTTATAGATATATACATAGTATTCCCTCTTCTTCTGCAAGCTCCTTGTGAGTAGGAATTATTTCATTCTTTAGAATGATATTGTTAGCCCCTATCATAGTGCCTAGCACAAAGAATGTCTTTTACAATTACTTGTTGGTTACTTGGTTGATTATTTCAAGTACTGCATTTCAATCAATTAACCAGTAAATATTTAAATGCCTATTAGTGCTAGAAACTATACTAAGAGATGGGGATACCAATAGAGGCAAAAGACGGTCCCTGCCCTTAAGAAAGTTACAATCCAATGTAGAAGACAACATGGTAACAAACAAACAGTATCTAGCTAGCTATATTCAGGACAAATCGGGAATACCCTAGTACCTTCAGTCAATCTTTATGTGTTATGTACTTAATGACCTTCACCATTCTGGTGCCCTCCTATATACATTTTCCAGAGTTTGAATGGTCTTTCTTCTTAAAATGTAGCACTCAGACCTGCACACAATAAACCAGATATGATGTGACCAGGGCAAAATACAGACATACTACTAATAACTATTTATTCTAGTTAGCCTTGATAGCATTGACTAAACAAGAGGTCACAGTACATTTTTTGGAATTTTGTTGTTGTTGTTGTCCTACATGATTGGCTTATTTCCAGTAATAGATCACTTTGATATTGCTGTTTCTTCTCCTTAGTAATTCTTTGTTTATGTTATCTTGCAATATGTATGACTGTTACTCACCTGCCCATTGCTTTTAGTTGACCCTTCAATTTAGTTCCTACAAGATTGTAGTTTTTCAAGAATCAGAACCCTATAGTATCACGAAAAATGTTTCTCCCATACAGAGGGTAATTAAGTATTCACATATGTAACCATGATTACTCTGGGACCTACTACTAGAGGTCCAGGTATGTTACATTTCATTCCCCTCCCAGGATGTTTCAGTATCTGTAAAATTATTTAGGGGTACCCATTCTCTCTGACATTGGCTTTAGGCCCCATTGATTGTGACAGTCTATATATGTGTATTGTTGATGACGTATGAGCTCTGGGAGCACCTTTGAGCTCTCCTTGAATCTTTGAGGTACAGTCTCTGGGAACCCTCCCCTTGAACTCTAATTAAATCATCCCATTTGATAAGGCATTTGCATGAGGCCATAAGCCTTACATTGTGGCTGGGCTCAAACCTCTTTTACTAGACTTCCCACCCTTGAGCCTATCAAGATATCAATCCAGCCTTGAACTGGCCTAGCCTACCATTGTCTGTAGTCTCCAGGTAGCCCCCCCCACCCCAACTTCCCACACTTAATCACTTGTTGACCCTAACCCTCTTTATGGGTAACCCTCTTCATTGTGTCCACATGTATACGTGTATGTGCTGTATTTGTATACCCTTACCTGTGAGTGTTCAACCAAAGGAATTTTGATTGCTAAAAACCAGCAAGCTATCTTGGGGTTTATGGGCTAGATTTCATTTTTTTTTTTTTACTAGGTAAAAGGGGTAATTTTTGGCCTCATTTCTTAACTATCCTCAATCACTGAGTGGTTGTTGCCTCAGAAAAACTGAGAATTGGGAAAGACCTTAGCTTAAAAAGGCCAAGGTCTCCTCACTGCACTATGGCCACCTCCAGTCATCCTGATCTATATGTTGCCAGTGCATCCAGATGGCTTTGGAGGAGAGAGTGAGGCTGGTGATTTTGCAAGCCCTACCTGACTTACTTCTGTGAACATGGGCTCTGTAACACTTGCACTAACCAATTAAATATGTTAGAGCTTCCCTTATTCATAGAGAAATCTGACAGTGGAATAGCACAACAATTAGTCAATCAGGAGGACTTCTGATGCCCAAGGCTGCTTGGCATATAAACAATCCTTTACAATAAAACCCAGCTGGAAGCTAATACCAGCTTTGGAGCAGACCCTGAGTCATTTAGTGGTTTATGGACCTTCAAGAGACATCTCTATCTTCAAAGACTTTCCTGTCTATAGTTTATGAGACTATAGTTACAACCTGGTTTTGGTTTTTTTTTTTTTTTTCAGAGACAACCTTATCTCCTGAGACTCCCCTAACTTTGATTATGGGGCTCTTGCAATATCCTGTTTTTGAAGATATCTTATCAAGCCTTGAACTATGCACTATTTATCACCAAGAAGGTCTTCTGATTTGTGTATCAAAGGGCCTCAACTCTAACACCTGAAATTCCTCATTTCCTTTGTTTCCTGGGCTTTCTTCTTAGCACCAGTCCAAATTTCCTCCTTTTCTCCTTTCCTTGTTCAAAAATTGTACAAATATTTCACTCTTTCCAACCAGACTTTGACCATGTCAGAACAGACATTGTTCCAGCTTGCAAGCTTTTCATTTTCAGGCAATAAAAATGCATTTTTATAATTTGTATAAACTCTGATCAAGCTCTACTTCATTCCAGGTCCCCCTTTTGGGGCCTGAGGTTTCTTCTATTTAACATTTCACAGGGATTTTCTTTAACAAGTCCAACTCACTTGCAAGTCTTTACATCACCTTCCAGATATCACTGGTCATCTTTGAAAATAAAAGACAAACAACAATAATATGTGTGTTTGTATATACATACATACATGCATGCATGCATACATACACATACACATATAAACACATCTAGATACACATATATGTGAAAATACAGAAATTGACATTTAGAACCATAGATTTTTTTGAAAAAAGATAATTCTGTATTATGATTATTTAAACAATTAACTTTAGAGTTGAGCACAAATAGTGGATTAGTTATAGGGAAGAACATAAGAGCTAAACATGCTCTCTTAATTCAGTGTAAGAAATATCACGTTAAAAATTTCTTGAATGTTTAATCACCTCATTTTATAATAATTTATCTTAGTCTAAATTTAACAGTGTCTTGCTTTGTCAAACCAATTGTTTTGGTGCCACAAACATAATAGTTAAATTCTGGGTTACATTGGGATAAATTCAGTCTTCATTCAAAGTTAATATGAATATTCTGAATCCAAGCCATGAACACAGTTCTACAGCTTGATTAACTACTATTGCTGCTTTCGTTTAAAGAGATGTGACCGGGCCGGAGCCAAGATGACGGAGTAGAAACAGCATTTCCAATGTGCTCTGCCCCACACAAATTTCAAACAATGTGAAAGGAAGCTCCTAACAACTTCTGGAGCCACAGCACCCACAGAACGGCACAGAGAAGCTAACCTCCTGCTGAGGACAGCCCAGCAGCCCTGCAGGGAGCAGCCAGCGCAGTGCTCTGAAAGCAGGAAGCCCAGCGCACTGGGAATCGACAGTGCAGCCCGCAGAGCGAGCCCAGGTCCTCGGTTTTAGCCCTAGGGTGGCCAGGCCTTCAGCCGGCTGGTGGAACCCCAGAATACCAGCAATTGTGGCGATTCCAGAATTATCGACACAGATATGCCTGGGACAAAGTGAGAGGTTAGTGCCCTATGGACTTTGGGACCAGTATTTGGGGAACACATGGCTTCCTCCCCTGGGGGCAAAAAGCTGCTGAAGAAACTGCTGCACAGAAGCCATTTTGCGCATCAGCAGTGGCTCTAGCTCCTGGTCTGCCAACTGTAGGAAGATCCAGCAATCAGTCTGGGGGTTAATCGCTTTTGCTTTAAACTGCCTGGATCTGGATTGTGGTCTGGGGGGGAAGTTTGGGGTGGGTATCCAACTTTCCAGAGTGGGTGGAGGCTTTACAGAGGCTACCCAACTGGCGGAAGTTGTGAAGACCCCACGTTTCGGCGGAGGCTCCCCTGTCTGGTGGCGGAGTCCTGCTGTGGCAACAAGCCCAAAGATCAAGTAATTGAGTGGCAATATGCCTAGGCAAATGAAACAAAATAAACGGAAAGGTTCAACATTGGACTCCTTATTTTGGGGGCAAAGAAGCTCAAAGCATGGAAGAGGACTGTGAAGTCGGAGCTCCTGCACCAAAAGCCCCAAATGAAAATACAGGCTGGCTACAGGCCATAGAGGACCTTGGGAGGCAGATGGGAGAAGTGGGGGAAGATTTGGGAGGAGAGATGAGAAAGATGCAAGAAAAGTATGAAATGACAGTCAACAGCCTGACTGAGGAAAATAACACCTTAAAAAATAGACTAACTCAAATGGCAAAAGAGGCGCAGAAAGGCAATGAGGAGAAGAATGCCTTAAAAGGCCAAATTTGCCAGATGGAAAAAGAATCTCAAGAGCTCACTGAGGAGATTCATTCCCTCAGAGTTAGACTGGAGCAAATGGAAGCTGGTGACTTTATGAGAAATCAAGATACTATTAAACAGATCCAAACAAATGAAAGAATAGAAGGCAATGTGAAATATCTCATGGGAAAAACCACTGACCTGGAAAATAGATCCAGGAGAGACAATTTAAAAATTATTGGATTACCTGAAGGCCATGATCAAAGAAAGAAGCTAGAAATCATCCTTAAAGAAATTCTCAAGGAAAATTGCCCTGATGTTTTAGACCCAGAGGGCAAAATAGAGGTTGAAAGAATCCACAGATTACCTCCTGAAAAAGATCCCCAAAGGAAAACTCCCAGGAATATTATAGCCAGGTTCCAGAATCCCCAGATCAAGGAGAAAATACTACAAGCAGCCAGGAAGAAACAATTTCAGCATTGTGGAAACACAATCGGAATAGCCCAGGACCTGGCAGCTTCTACACTGAGGGATAGAAGGGCATGGAATATGATATTCCAGAAGGCAAAAGAGCTGGGAACGAACCCAAGGGTTACCTACCCAGCAAAACTGAGTATCTTGTTTCAGGGGAAAATATGGTCATTCGGTGGAATGGAGGACTTTCAAGCATTCTTGATAAAGAAACCAGAGTTGAATGGAAAATTTGACATTCAGACACAGGAAGCAAGAGATGCTTGAGAAGGTAATCAAGGAAAAGAAATCAAAAGGAACTTATCAAAATTGGACTATTTGCAGTGCTACATGGAAAAACAGTAACTGTGTTTGATGAAACCTTTCTCATTATGAAAATAATTGAAGAAGGGTACATGGCATATGTTCACAGGTATACATGGATAGAGGACACAGGTTGAATTTGACGGGAAGGGATGATTATTATTTTTTTTTTTGGAGGGCAATTGGGGTTGGGTGACTTGCCCAGGTTCACGTGGCTGGGTTTTTGTTTGTGTGGCCGGATCCAAGCTCGGGTCCTTCTGGCTCTGGGGCTGGCTCTCTGCTCGCTGCGCCACCTAGCCGCCCCAAAGAAGGGATCATTCTTAAGGGGTGAGGTCAAGAGGTGAGAGAGGAAGGTGGCAAGAGGAGATGGAGAGAGACAGGGTAGGGCAAACTGTCTCATGTAGAAGAGGCAAGGAGAAGTGGTTGCAGGGGAGGGGAGGAGCAGGAAGGCAAAGGGGCAAAAGCATATTCTCATTGAAGTTGGCTCAAGGAGAGAATCACATACATACTAAATGGAATATCTTACCCTCACTCACTCTCCTGAGTAGGGGAAAGGGGGATGAGAGGGGGGATGATGGAGGGGAGGGCATTCTGGGGAGAGGGGAGGTTAGAAGTACCCACTATCAAAGAGGGACAGGATCTAAGTAGGGAATGGACCAGGTGGGAGGTGAGACAGGTGGGAGGGAAATATAAGCAGTCTTTTACAATATATCTACTATGGTAATGTTTTGCATAGATATACATGTACAACACATACTGAATTGCTTATCTTCTCAGAGGGAGTGGGTGACAAGGGAGAAGGGGAATGGATCTGAAAATCAAAGTTTTAAAATT
Organism: Gymnobelideus leadbeateri; assembly: GCA_011680675.1. Lineage (NCBI taxonomy): Eukaryota > Metazoa > Chordata > Mammalia > Diprotodontia > Petauridae > Gymnobelideus > Gymnobelideus leadbeateri. Next base: position 115,859 of record WOXC01001419.1, on the reverse strand, counting down.
AAATATTTCATAAGATGTCCAGGCAGTGGGGCTCAGAGATTCACCTTGCCCTGATGGCAAAGTTGAAGGGGGTATGGGAGAAGATATGGGAGAGAGCAGATTGGATGAGGGGATACCTAGTGTGACTGCTATTCTGGGGTGGTGGGTAGGGGAAAAATGGGGGGAAAATGTAACTCATAATCTGGTGGAAATGAATGATGTAAACCAGAAGTTAATAAAGCATTTGTTTAATCGAAAATAAGATCAATGAAATAATGGCACTATTGTTCTGATAGTCATGCTAATAACAATGACAGAAATAAAATAAAATATAATACATCACTGCTTAATTCACAAAAAAAAAAAAAAAAGAGATGTGACCAATTAAGCTGATTATGGGGCTCATCGTCATGGGTCCTGAATCCCAACACAGTTGAAATTTGGAGGTTTGGGGTGTTTTTGTTTTTGTTTTTGCCATATATAACTTTCAATCTCCACCAAATCCAAGGCAAGAAGAAAAAGGCAGGCACTGCACAATCTACTCTCAGTGCTGCCAGGATCTTGTTTTGCCTCTACACCAAAGTAAAAGTAGCCTAAATTCTAGCACCCTTAAATAAGTAAGAGACATATCCCCTGAACAATTTCAAGAATCAAACTTGAAGAGATCAAAGAAACAAAGAAATGGTATTCTCTACTAGGCAAGAAGAATGTCAGTCCTAATGAGATACCAGCTAGGATGGATATAGTCCCAGACTCTGATAAGAATACCAGATACATACTGGTTTGATTTTATACTTGAGATCTGTTCAGACAAGTAGAAGATTGTTCTGTCAGTCTTATTGGAAAGGTGCCTGTCTCTCTCTCAAATGGTAGAGGGGGAATTATATCCAACAAAATAAAATAAACATAAAATACTGGCAAAAAAAATCACTCAATATGATTTACTATATTCTGTAAAAGATCCTGTGTAATTCTCTTATATGCTAAGCAATACACATGTCATATGAAGGCATGCAAGAAAGAACATGATGGCTTAACATATCCCATTTATTTATTGAGTTCTCTTTTTCGTTCAAGGTTAGAGGTATTAAAGGAAAGGGCCACAGTATGGCCACATATCAGTATGCAAAATAAGCCAATAAAATATAATACCATTTATTTTGGATTATTGAATTTAGAACAAAAATAATCCTTAGATTTGATGTTTCCAAGTGCATATTTTTATAGCTGTTTTACATTAGACTGTGAACACTTCCAGGGCAAGAGCTCTCTTTTGCCTTTCTCTGTATCTCCAGAACTGAGCACAGTGCCTGGATTATTGTATGTACTTAATAAATGCTTACTGACTAGCAGAAATAAGCAAACCCCAAAAGTCTAAATTAAAGACGTAGATCATATAAAAAAATTCTGAAGCATCTTTATTTCAATTCCTGCTCTCACTGACACAACACATGGCCTATGGCTGGGGAATGACTGAACAAATTAAGTAATACAAAAGTAGAAGAATATTATTGTGAAATAAATAAGGGTGTAGGGCAGTTAGGTGGTATAGTGGGTGGAGTGCCAGGCCTGGAGTCAGGAAAACCTGAGTTCAAATTCTGTTTCAGATATTTATTAGCTATGTGACCCCAGGAAAGTCACTCAACCCAGTTTGCCTCAGTTTCGTCATCTGTAAAATGAGTTAGAGAAGGAAATGGCAAACCATTCCAGTATCTCTGCCAAGAAAACTCCCCAAAAGGGCTTACAAAGAGTTGAACCTGACTAAAAAACAATTAAACAACAAAATAACAAAAGAGGGATAGTTATGAAAAAATTCTGTATGCTCCCCCTTTTTTTACAGAGAAGGAAATTGAGTATGGGTCCATGGGTTTTTCCTTGGCAAAGATGCTGAAATGGTTTGCCATTTCCTTCTCCAGTAGATTAAGGCAAAGAGAAGTTAAGGGACTTGCCTAGGGTCACACAGTGAGTATCTGTGACTGGATCTGAACTCAGATTTTCCTGACTCCAGACCCAGTACTCTATCTACTCAGCCACCTAGTTAACTGACCTTAAATAGATCCCAAAGCCCTGACCATGTGACAAGGCTGAACAGAAACTCTGCAAACTATGCCTTCTAAGAATCAGACATTATTATGTAGAAAAACAACAAAAACAATGATTAATCAAGGTGAAGTACCAGGAAAAATCCAGCAATGCTCTTCAACAAGTCTAAATTTTCATGATCTAAATTAGTACTAAATTATCTAATCATACGAAACATAGAAGAGGAAGAAGTCTTTACAAATAATATTATCAAGTCTTCCCTGCCTTACAGAAGGAGTTAATATTAAATCCAATTTATATAGAACTTTCAGTTTTACAAAGAATATTTCTCAAACTGTTTGAAGTTGTAACTAAATGGCATAGTAGATGGAAAACTAGAGCTAGTCAGGAAGGCCTGAGTTCAAATCAATCTATAGAAATAATTGATGTCATTCAAATCCTGTGAAGTAGGTAGTGACACTATTCTCATCCCATTTTTACAGATGAAGGAACTGAGAATTAAATAATTTGTTCATGTTGACATAGTTTAGTAAACATCAAATACAGATACATAGTTTAGTAAACATCAAATCCAATCTTAACTCCTGGTCAAACATTTTTCTACTAGGTTTCAATGCTTCGTATAGCCAGCAGCTAAGGAAAGATTGAAGTAGAAATATTTGCAAGGTATTATTATTATTATTATTAATGCAAGATGTTATAGTAGCCTAGAGGCAGCTAGGGGGCAAAATATATAGAGTGTGGACTTGTAGGCAGGAGTACTTGAATTAAATCTTGTCAAAGACACTTATCTGTGTGACTTTGAGCAAATCATTTATGCTCTCAGACTCAATTTCCTTCTCTGTAAAAAAAGGGGGAGCATACTAAAAGTACCTATTTCACATGGTTGTTCTGATACAAAGTGAAATAAAATATAAAGTACTTGGAAAAATTAAAGCACTATATAAAATGATAGTTATTATTATTCTTGTTACTGTTCTGAAGATTATAAGATGATTCAGAAACAAAAGAGAGAAAGTTAGTAGATATCAAGCCAGGGAAGTTAGGTAGATATCCCTAATTATAACCTGAACCTATCGAAATGAAGGATGGTGAGGAATGTAGCCCCAAACTAGACAGAATAGACATCAAATTATTATGACTGAAGGGAGACAGACAAATGGAAGGCATAAGGTGGGAGTTCAGTGGGTCATGGAAAAAATGTTTGTTCTGTGGACAGGGGAACCTAACCTAGGAGGCCCAGCAGGCTCTGCAGGTGGTTTGGAGATAGCCCTTAGGGATCCCTTCCACCTCCCTTCACTCCCACCCCCCACCATGGGGTTCAAGGTATGTTATGTCTGATCCCAGCAATGATTCCACAACTTTTGCTGCTTCTAATCCAGCTACAGAAGAGCAGGATTCTAAGGAGTATACCATGGCTCAAGAATTTTCCCCAAATTCAGCAGCAGAAATTCTAGTGACCAGCAATGAAGAAGTGGAAGATTCACATGAACGTGACTTTAGCAGGCATTAGAAACCGTTCATTGTTAGCTGCACGTGATTTATTAGAAACCCCAATTACATTTCATGACTTTGACAATGCCAAAGGGGTCATTGAAGCCAAATCATTTCAAAATGGCCAGAGAATACAGCAAAAGAACAAAAAAAAGGTGGATCAGCTATTTTAGCAGATGAAATGAAAAATCCTGCAATGGAGAAATTGAAGCTTATTAGAAAATGGAGCCTAAATAGCTGTGTACTCGTCAAATTATCTCTGAGAAACTGGGTCATGGCTTAAGAACAGTGTGCCTTGAACTGGAAGTTCAGATTGCTATATGGGAAGAAAACAAGGGATAATATGAAAACATATTGAAACTGTCTCAGACATTGTGCTTCTATTTCCAGATGATATACACTCAGAGGCAACTCAGAGATGCATTTGCTGACATGAGTTTGATGTCCCCAGAACTCCATGAAGGATTTTGCTACAATACAGATACCCAGAAACTGCTGCTTAAAATGGAGAAACTTCTTGGAGCTATTAATTTTTTTTTTTTATTGCAAGTGTGAACACTTTGGTGAGCAAAACAATAGAAGATACATTAATGGCAGTGAAACAATATAAAAGTGATACATACCTGACTGATTTAGAAGAATTGAATCTTGGACCATGTGATACACTCTGCCAAACATTAAATGAACAGTTACAGCATCTGTTCCAAACACATAAGGAAAAATATGATAAAATATACAATGATGTATCTATCAAGTTGAAATTTCTAGAAGAAAATAAGGTTAAAGTATTGCACAATCAGCTAGTTCTTTTCCACAATGCCATCACAGCTTTGCTGGGAATCAGAAGCAGCTTGAACAGACAAACAGTTCCACATCAAATTGAAAACTCCTGGAGAGGATAACCCATTCTGACTTAAAGAACAGTAATCAGACCTGGTAGGGAAAAGACCCGTTGTCATCTGAGAACACAATAAGAATTAAAAGGGGGGAAAAAGGGAGAGAGGATCCTTATGTTGATTCTTACACAAACAGCTTTAATTTTTCCCTTTTAATACTTGAACAATTTGATAGGAAGGTGGGTTATTATAGATGTAGAAACATAATTTCTATAATCTAAATATAGCTTTTCATTGGAAGAACTTGTTTTATATTGTGAGAATTGTTGGTTATTTCTGTCATTTGAAAACATCTAAAATAACTTTGCACTGACAAAATACGAATTTGTGGTTTGTGATCCTCGAGATGTAGACTAGTCATGGCTTTTCCAAAAAGGGAGGTTTACATGATTTGTATCAATATCAAATATTTTATATATGAATACATTAAATATCTGTAAAATATTCTTTTCCACGTATTATTTTAAAGAAGAGAGTGTGCTATTTTACAGAGTAAATTTATAGGTCATTTCTGCAGCATCCAAACAGAGGAAGTCGCTGTAATAGACAGTTGATTAACATAAGAGAGTGCAACAGATCCCTTCTTTAAGGATGTAGTTGTACTGCTAGAAGTTTGATTTAAAAATTGTGAATGGATAAGAATCATACTGTCTTTTCAATGAAGCTGCCAAGATCACACTTGTACTATATAAAGACTTTGATTGGCTGCTTCTTATTGGTAATTTCACTTTTTACTAGAAAGTGAAACCTGCTTCTTTCCCACTCACCATTGGGTTGATCTTGGGTATTTTGACAGGTAAACTTCACTATGTAAATTTTTGGTCATTTCTAGTCTAAAAATCTGTGATAGAAAACATTTCGGGCAGTATTGGCCTTTCAATATAGTAGATTCCTTAGACATATTTCACTGTAATAATGCCATACTAGCCTTAAATCACAGAGAAGTGTCACTATAGATATAATTCCCTTTGAACCAGTGTACATAATCCACAGGGTAACCCCTTCCAGATGTTTGCTCTGTCTCTAGCAAAAAGTCCACTGTAGAAATGTTGAATTTCTTTGTACTCATTAAACCAAGTTTAAAGTTCATGTAAAAATCACTTTATAATATGTGATTCCTTTGAGGAATAGTAAGTGGAATGACTTTTTTTCCCCCTTTTTGATGGGGGCGGGTGTAGTTTGAATAGTAAGAGGAAGGAAGGAGACAGTAAGGAAAGCCAGTAATCTCTTAGTTACTGATCAGTATTGATTTCTTGTGAGTGATCTGCCTTGTTTTCTTTCATCAGTATTGCAATCCTTATTTAATGTAAATGCTTTGTTAACAATTTTAACATAGACATTATAAATTAATATTGTTTTGAGAGGTGTCTCTTGCGGATGCCCATTTATTTTGTGTTGAAATGAAGTACTCAAGAAATTGTGGTTATTTACAACTATGTTGACTGTATGATCTGTTATGTATGTTCAAATGCCTTTCAGCTGAAAGGCATTTTGAGTTATTATGCCAGTTTTCAATACCTAATGCAATGTAACATGACTGTAAACTACAGCCCTGTTTTAAATCATTCCTTACTATATATTTGTATTCTGGCAGAGCCTTAGTTTAGTCTTCTGGCACAATTTTTTTCTTGTGATAATAGTTCACTTACATTCCCCAGAATGTGCCTCCATTGTGAATTTTTTATTCTTATTGAAGATGTTTACTACAAAAAAAAGAATGTTTATTTCATTACTTGGATCATGATATACACCTTCTTTGATTAGAGATCTGGGTTGTGCCATCTGTGCCTACATTAAATTTGCACCTTATAGTTAATGTTCTACTGGGATGTAGGTCCCAACAACTAATACAATCATCATCATCATCAACAACAACAACAATCTGCAAAAGATTTCTTTCCTTTGATTTAACTAAGGAACTAAGGAAGGCAACTGCTGTTATCCTGACTTTATAGAAAGTAAGCAGGTTGAGCCTAGCTCCTATAACCTCATACTTTACATACGTCAGCTTTTCATTGGAAAAAAAATTGAATGTTCTTCTATTATTTTAAAGTAAATAAGGAAAGATATCACTCCATTATTAATATTTGTCAGTTATACTTGTAGAATGAGCTAGCAACTAAGTTTCTAACACACTAATAAAAACTAAAACATAGTTTAGATTGGAGAAAACATTCTTTGGGGATGCATGATTATTAAGTTTAGCACTCATGATCCAGTTTATGAAAGGAAAATTATGCAATCTTTGAGCTAAAAGGGATGTCAATGTACATCTACCAGTAACTGTATCTGAAAAAGAAAAGGTCATAAAGCCCTTATTTAAAGACATCAAATTGATGAGGTAAGGGTAATAGGTTCTACCAGGGACCTTGATCACTCTCAGTGACCAGAAACCCTGTAATTCAGTCTGGAAAGAATTCACCAGACTCAAGCACACTTGGAAGCTGAGATTGCAAAGTTTATTGTTACACTGTACAGCACAGTGGGCAAGGATTCTTATGGAACCTGCAACCTTACAGAAATCACAGGTATAGTTTTAAGGAGTCAAGACAGTAAATCAAGTGTCAATTATGCTGACTAGGTGAGTAAGGGTGGGATCAGGGAGGAGTTAAGGAGTGGTCAGTGCTTAAAGGACCATGCACTTTTAATATCAACTGCGCAGGCATATTGCCCGTGATTCACTGGGAAATAGCCCAAGGGGGGGGGGGCTACCTGGAGATGTGGTTTTAGGCCTGATGTGTCACTAAAGTCAACCCTCAGTCACAGCCACTGAGGAGTGCCACCCATCAATGTCATGTTTGACAAGATGGATGTTGGGAACCAAGGCCATCAGAGACACAATATGGGTATAATTGGTTAAGGAGTTACCCTATAGATAGGGCATTGAAGGATTCATGGTGCAGCTGGCCACTCTAACTAAGGGAGATAACATTTGCCTAAGCTAAAAATGTTTATAGATAGTTTAGTGAAGGATTCATAAGTAGCTTGTTATTGTTTCAAGCAGAGATAAGCAGTTCATGAGTTGTTGCTGGGCAGAGTCCTGGCAAGGGGAAGGGGAAGAGTTAATGCTTTGAGACTGGGGGGCGCTGTGGGAAGTGCAACTTTACCGACTGCTTTTACAAATTGATTTTACAGACATAGATCCCAAAGCACCCCATTTACAAATGGATGTTACAGATTGATATTACAGACTGATGTTACAAACACAGATTGATGTTACAAACATATATACATCCCAAGCACCCCATCAAAATGAAGGGGGGAACCAGTGACTGGCCCATAATGAATGTTTAATAATTACTTTATCTAATGTAATATAACCCCACTACCACTCAAGTAAACTCATTCTACTTTTCTATAGTTTTAATTGTTACTATAATTATAATTGTTCTTAGTAGCTCTAACTTTGAGTCACTGATCTTTTTTTTTTACCATTGTGACATTTTTATTGATAAAAATAATACAGCAACTGATATTCACAGACGTCAACCACAGTGACCACCCTTACTGTGAGTACTGTCAGAGGAGATTGGAGTGAGATCCTCAATCCACCCAATCTTCATTCTAGAATGTGCTAGGGCTCTCAGGGCTGACTTTGCACCAGGGTTAAGGGTCTTAGTCCTATTTCCCACTGTGGCCTGAAGTTTGATGTGAAGGGCAGTAATGCTTAGTTCTTTACATCTCTGGGCAACATCCTAAGTGGCCAACATAGCAGCATAGAGAGAAGATCCGTCTCTGTCAGCCTTGACCTTCATCCCACCAGTCACTCAGCAGATGGTTTCTTTGCCAGAGAGATCAGTCACATGAACAAAGTTGTCATTGAAGGAAACAAAGATATAGCGGACACCAAACACATTCTCTCCTTCTGCAACTTGAGGTCCAAGACTGATGACCTGCTTTTCCTTCTTTTCCTTCCCCTCGCAAGGTGCCATTTCTGTTTGTCCCAGGACCCTCACCCTCCTTCCCAAGAAAAAGCAGTGGAGATGAAAGCGCATAGTCCCAGCTTCTCTCCAGAGAGGTGCCTGGGACCTCCCAAGTCAAAGGATGGGGGGAGTCACTGATCTTTAGAAAAGAAAAAAATAGAAAATACTTTTTCCTCATTTACATTATTTTTTTACTTAATTTTATCTCAACTATATGTGAAAACAATTTTTAAATTTCTTTTTTAAGTTTTGAGTTCCAAATTTACTTCTTCCCTTCCTCCTCTCCCCCTTCTTTTGGAAGGCAAGCAATTTGATATAGATTATAGATGTACAGTCATGTAAAACATATTTCCATATTAGCAATGTCATTTTTTACTAGATAAACTTGGAATATATTGGTGAGGAAAATGTCATATCTTATTTGCCCTTGCATCTTTTCAAGAAATGGGGAAAGTGTTGTGTATATATTAAGTGCCTAATAAACTGTTAGATGGGAGTTTTCTGAAGAAGCTAGTGTGTATGTGAAAAGAAATTCTCAGCTAACTGAGATTCTAAAGATGTGTATAGGGGAAGGGAAGGATGAGTATACAAATTTAGCACAATGTGGTAAGAATAATGTCACAAGGTAAGAAAAACTGAGGAACTGAAGAAAGCAAAGGACAAAATAAAATAAGAATTTCTTAAGCAATGGGGCAAAAAGGAGGATTGAAGAAGAGATAGTTCAACTGCTAAGATGGTAAAATGATTATAATGACAAGAAAGGGAAGAGAAAGCTGCTCAATTTCTATTTTAATTCTATATTCTCTGCTAAGAAGAAACACTTTAAGACTGTAAAGGTCATGGCAAACTGTAGGGGCAAGGTAAGCATCTCTGTGAGGAAAAAGATTATACAAACCAAGGCCCCTCTGTGCAAGGTAAGCCCCTCTGTGAGGAATAAGATTATACAAACAAAGGCCCCAACTCAATATTACTATTTCTATTACCCTGAGTTGTTTGGGAACAGAGATCCTGAGAACTTGAGGGCTGTTCCTCTCCTGGGGGCCCGGCCAGGTCCTTAAGAAGAGATATGATAACTGCCCAACTCCTGGAACTAGCCACTCCAAGGAAACATTGCTCTTGGGGGGATGAGGGTCTTGGAGGGATTGGCCTTGGTCCCAGGCCTCACACCAGATACGATGCTTGCTAAAAACACCTGGCAGTATGCCTCCTTTGTTCTCAGCACTAAACTGTAAGATTCAGACCCCAAATTGGAATCTCACCCATGGAGAGGACGCTCTGCCTGGGACCTTCCCATCCAGGACCCTGATGGCTGTACCCGGGATTCCCCAGCTGGTGTGGTCAGGTGTTGGTGCTTCCCCAAAATGGTGATGATTGTAAATATATATATCCACTATTAATCATAATTGCTCTTATTCTGCTATCTTTAAGCCTCTTACTCTGTTATCTCTGGTTTCTTTCTCACTTGCCTACATATACATATATTCTGAATAAATATTCTAAAGAAATTGCCTTGGGTCCTTCTTGGGGTGTTGAGCATTCCATTTACATGAATTCTTAATTTCCTTAATTGGACACAAATATAAATAATATGAAAGATGAATGATAATAAATACCCAAAATAAATAAGGAGATCAGGTAATTGTCCTTGTTGAACTCAAGTCACTAGGACCAGATGAAATACACCCTTAGGCATGTTTCTGAGAAAAACTGACAGATGGGATTACTGAACCACTAATAGAAATATCTGGGAGACTGTGGAGAATGGGAAAAGATAAAAGAAGGGAAAATACCCTGATTTTCAGAAGAGGTCAAAAAATAGAATTTGCAAAGTATAAACCAGTACATTTTACTTTGTTTCCTTGACCCATTCTATAATGCATTATTAAAAAGATAGTGAACATATGAAAAGGAGGAAGCTACCACAGAAATTTAGTATGTAGCCTAATAAATAATAGTTCACTAACCACATTTCTATTTTTTTGTTTGTTTGTTTTTTTGGGTTTTTTTGCTTTTTGGAGGGCAATTGGGGTTAAGTAACTTGCCCAAGGTCACATGGCTAGGTTTTTGTTTGTGTGTGCATTAAGTGTCTGAGGTCGGATCCGAATTCAGGTTCTTCTGACTCCCGGGCCAGCACTCTACTCACTGTGCCATCTAGCCGCCCCCATTTCTTTTTTTTTCTTTTTTTTGCAAGTTTATCCCCTGGAGAATCACAGGAATATTATAGAAATATGTTGTCTCAATTTTAGTCAATGATTTCATAAGTTTTTCATTTTATTTTTATGGAAAAGATAGATAGCTTGGGTTAAGTGATAGAATGATTTGATGGATGTAGTATAGGTTGAATGAATGGATTCAAAGAATGGGTGTTAATGTTTAATGGCTTCATGTCAACTAAGTAGGAGGGATCCAGTACAGTTACCTAGTGATCTATCCTTGTTCCTGTACTGTTAATATTTTATCAATGGTTTGGATAAAGGTAGGGATAAATGAAGGGATGAATGAATGGGGGAAATCATCTATTAAGAACTTACTATGTGTGAAGTACTGTGCTAAGTGCTGAGGATAAAAATAGAAAAGAGAGATGGTCCCTGCTCTCAAGTAGCTCATATTCTAATAGAAGGTTTCAGTTGAATATATGGTTCCTAAGATATATGGCAAAGTAGATATTAATGTTTTTCTGTCTCTATTAGGATCTGAGGGGAGATGATGATCAAAGGGGTGGTTTAACTTATTCAGCACAATCTATCTCCTGCCTCTGCCTCAGGGTGTTTTGGTATCCTTAGATAAACTAGCTACCCTGACCGGTTGGTGTCATTGGTTGGCAGTTAGTGGGGATAGCTGGCCCCTTCTCCAAAGGAATTGTTTCTCTGTATGATGAGTATGAGTGTTGAGTTGGAAACAAGGCCAGATGTCTGTGCTGAGGATGAGGAAGAACATGATATATTTATAAGATTTGTAAATGACGTAAATATTAGGAGAATGGGATAGCTGAGAGACTGGATGTTAGATTCAGGATCCAGAGAGATCTTGGCGACCTGGAACAAAGGGCTAAATTAGGGGTGGGAACCTGCAGGCTTGAGGCCTCATGTGACCCTCTAAGTCCTCGATTGTTGCCCTTTGACTGAATCCAAACTTCATAGAACAAATCCTGCTAAAAAGCCTTGAGGTCACAGATTCCCCACCCCTGGCTAAATCAAATAAGATAAAATATGAGTATAAAAGTAAAAATTGGGGCGGCTAGGTGGTGCAGTGAGTAGAGTGCCTGCCCTGGAGTCAGAAGGACCTGAGTTTGGATCCGGCCTCAGACACTTAACCCACACAAACAAAAACCTAGCCATGTGACCTTGGGCAAGTTACTTAACCCCAATTGCCATAAAAGGGGCGGCTAGGTGGCGCAGTGAGTAAGAGCGCTGGCCTCGGAGTTGGGATGACCCGAGATTAAATCTGGCCTCAGAAAATGAGCACCCACACATAAATAATGACTAGCCGTGTAACCTTGAGCAAGTTACTTAACCCCAATTGCTTTAAATAAATATATATATATATATATATATATATATGTATATATATATATGAATAAAAATAAAAGTAAAAATTTACTCTTGGTTTTAAGAAAACTTCTCAAGATATAGTCGAGCCATACAAATAGTGAATCTCATGAAGTGGTTGCATTATTCAAATCTACAGTATTTTAAGTCATAATTACTTATAAAATATGAGAATTAGTTATAGCTCAATAAAATATGTAATTAATATTAATTAATATATTTTGTTAATGCAAAATAATAGTAATACATAAGAACATGTATTTCTGATACATGCATTTTTTACAAACATAGAATACCCATAGAAAGAAAAATTTAAAATAAATCAAAATTTTAAAATACTGAATTTCATACCTAAAAATAAGTCTAAACTCATTATGTAATTATTATTTAAGCCATTTCAGCAGCTTAGGCTGAAGTGTCTTCTCTTTTCTGAAACCGTCATAGTGGTAGATGTAGAGAGCTTTAGCCACATCTCAGCAAAGTGACATACTCACATTCTCACACAATGAACCAAGTGTAACTGAATGATCTGGAGCATTACCTAAATTCAGGTATATTTAATTATTATTATTATTGCTTTTTGGTGGGCATTTGAGGTTAAGTGACTTGCCCAAGATCACACGGCTAGCTTTTGTGCTAAGTGTCTGAGGCTGTATTTGAACTCAGGTCCTCCTGACTCCAAGGCTGGTGCTCTATTCACTGTGCCACCTAGCCGCCCTTCAGGGATACTTTAAATGCAATATGGTTGTCTCCGCAGTATTTTTCAATAGCTGAAGTAAAATAATTCTAAAAACAGTCTTTGAAAACAGTTTAGTCCCCCCTGTTTTCTCATTAGATCACCAAAGAAGTGTAAGTGATCAATGTCTATAGACTTTCAGAACAGGAGTATTTCAAGACTGATAAACAACCATTGGTTTTAATTTAAAGTTCCATCTATATTACCTTATTATACAAGTATTTCTTTTACTGCCTTTCACAAACTTGAAACTTTTATATGAATGGCTGATTTGGTAATAGGAATGCATGTTTTTAATGCAATCTTTAATCCATGCAGTTAATTCACTCCATTTCTATCTTTGTAACATTTCTATTCCTTGTTGTTTTTAAACCTCAAAAAAGATGATGTGACTTTGCCTTTTTATTTCATTTTACCTGAGTGTTTTACATTCTGTACTAAAAACTGTCATTCTGATATCTTATTCTGTTTTAGAGTTCTTATGATCATATTCATGAAATTCAATTATATCAAATTTTTTTAAATGTGATGATAAGCCTCTTCCTTTTTGGGCTGGTTGTGTTTCCTTCTGATGTATTCTTGCTTTTGGCTGTTATATTAAGGATTCTTACTTTAAAAAAATAACATGACTGTTGGTAATGTGGTATACAATAGCCTATTTCATCCATACTCTATGATAGATAATTGCAGATTGACATCATAGATATAGTAGTAGGTTAAAATTCTTGCCCAGCTCACATGTGTCATATTAATTGAATTTTGGCTCAAATTAAATATGCCCTGACATCTTTTTATAATTTGCAATAAATTGAATTTTACATCATTCAAGTTTGCATTAATTATAACCTAATTGTACAAGATAGGGAAACCATGGTTAGACAGCAGTTTATATGAAAAAAAAAATATGACTTTTATTGGTTTAAAAATTCACTGTTATGCGACAGTCAAAAAGCTAATGCAAACTTGGACTGCATTTAGAGAACCAAATCTGCCCGTGTTACACCTTGTCTGGGAAACTGTCTTTAATTATAAATGCTGTATTTTAGGCAGATCATTGAAAAAAATAGGCAATTTTTTTTTTTGCTTTTGGAGGGTAATTGGGGTTAAGTAACTTGCCCAAGGTCACACAACTAGATTTTTGTTTGTCTTCGAGTCAAGTGTCTGAGGCCGGATCCAAACTCATATCCTTCTGACTCCAGAGCCGACGCTCTACTCACTGCGCCACCTAGCCGCCCCAAAATAGGCTGCTTTTAAAGGAGAGTACTGAGGTGGTAAAAGGTCTGCCTGATGAGTATCAATGGAGGAAACTGGGGAAGTTTTGTCTAAAGAGAAGAATTAAGAGGAATATGGTAGCTACTTTCTTTTTTTTTTTTTTATGGTAGCTGCTTTCAAATATTTGAAAGGTTATCCTTTGAAAGAAGAATTATAGTCATTCTATTTGGATCCAAATATAGACCTGGTATAACATGTGAAATTTGCAAAGAGGTAAATTCAGTTTTGATGTAAAGAAAACTTCTTTTTTAAGAATTTTAATTATCTCAAAGGTTCTATAAGTACTTACCCATGTTTTCTTTCTTTTTTTTTTTTTTCTTTTTGGAGGGGGGAAGGCAGGACAATTGGGATTAAGTGACTTGCCCAAAGTATCTAAGGTCTGATTTGAACTCAGGTCCTCCTGACTCCAGGGCTGGTGCCCTATTCACTGCACCGATAGCTGTCCCTTACCCATGTTTTCTAACAACTGTTATATTTCAGAATCTTTCTCTTATAAAAATAAAAAATCCTTCTTTCTTATGCTTTTACATATCAGTAATGATCTCATCTTAACTAAAATGCTGATCTTAACTACCATTATATTTGATACAACAACTAGGTGCTGCAAAGGGGCAGCTCTCCAGATTAGTTGGTTTAGCATTTTTTAGCAGAGCTTTGTTCCTATTTGACTGTGGAGAGAAGATCAGATTAGTTTAAGAGATAATTGCATGGAAATTTGGCAAAAAACAGCTCTCTTAGACGTGTTTCAAATACTATGAAATATTCTGAGCATTAAAAAGCAAGGAACCTTTTACAAGACATTTAATAGTTTTTCTTTAAGTAACATTTCCTCGTTATAATCAGAATATTGATTTTATTTTTTTCTGAGGTGATTTTATTTCCAGAAGTTTTTGATCCAGAAGTTTTCCCTCCACCACCACTACAAAAAAAATCATTAAATTTTATGTTGTATATATAATACATATATGCATGCACATACATGTATATGAACATATATACCTACATATATGCACGCACATACACGTATATGAACATATACACATACATGTGTGCACATTTATCAGCAGATTAGTTGAAGAAATACATTACTTTAAGAAAGTAGCAAGCTCATCACAAAAGATTTTAATATATACATATGAATGTAATTAAATCTAAGTCCATTTAAATGAAATTTCTTTCTAAAGGAGAAAAAATAATTTTATAGTTGGTACTTAACCAAAAATATTTATAAATTTATTTCATTTTTGTAGTAATCATGCCTACATATATTATATAACATTCACACCAGTCTTCTCACTGAATGATTTCTCCTTCAAGTAAATATACTCCTTGACTATGAGAGTGGTGGAATTGGCAACAGTATGGGGGAGGAGAAATGTTCTCATTTACACCTTCGAGAGAAGACACAGGTGGTTCCCAGACTTCCTCCATCTTTTCTCTGAGAAAGTTAATTGACTTACTTCTTGAACTCTCAGTATACTAGCGGCAGCACTTTCTCACTCCTTGTTAGCTGTTGTTATTGCTTGGCCAAGCTCCATGACTTCAATAATCACTGTGCCTGAACTTCTTGGGATTTCCTTGTGGGAGTTTCTCTTGGATGGGAACTAGTCTTGCTTGCTTTTCCTGCAGGGAGAGTAAGGTAAAAGTCACATTGTATATCAAGAAGCTAATGCATTACACTTGTGTGGAGCCCTGGATAATGGATAAATAGAAAAATTATGTGTTAAGCACTTACTATGTGCAAGGAACTGTTCTAACTGCTGGGGGTACAAATAAAAGCAAAAAAAAGATAGACCTTTCTTTTCTTCAAAGATCTAATATTCTAATTAGGGAAACATAGTTCATTATAGAGGATTGGAAAGTAGATGATGGGTAGATGGGTAGCAAGTTTCCTGGTTAGGGACAAGTCTGATGAGAAGGTGGGGATGTATAAAGCACCAGTAGAGCCAGCAGAGACTACTGCATGACTAGAAAACTTCATAAAACTCTGATCTCGACTTGGGGTACCCATAATGGAGGCATCTCTAGGATGATAAGGAGGAATTGAGAAGGTCAGGCAGTCTTGAGTAAAACCAAGAGAGGATATATAAGGTTAATATTGCTGCTACAAAGGGATGAGGAGGAGAAGGGAAGGGATATAAAGTTGGAGAGCAAGGAATGACTTCCTCCCTACCTACCTTTCTTCAGAGGGGCATGCATTTCTGATCCTCCAGGAAAGCCTCCACTCATCCAATCAGGGGTTGGCAAGTAGCAGATGTAGGCAGGTACAAGACAATTCCATAGCTGTACTACTTAGTTCCAATATCTTCCTCCCATATTCCAGAGATTGGTTTGTGTAATCCACGGGCTACATGCACTAAACTTTAGAAGCTATTGTTCTACAAATTTCAATACTTTCACATGCCCAAATTTGTCTGGTCAACCTCCAATTAATGGATAACTTTATTTACAATTTTTTTTTTGTAAAAAAAAAAATATATATATATATATATATATATAAATTTTATTTACAATTCTTTTCTTGCTACCAGAATAGTCTATGAACATTCTAGCATATATGGGGACTTTCTTGGATCTTTTTAGCTTTATGTTTAGTTGTGGTACTGCTGAGTCACAGTGTATGAATTTCTCACATAATTCCCAAAATGGTTTTCAGAAGGTTTGGACTAATCTCTATCATCAATTAAACATTATTGTGCCTGTTTTCCAAAAGCAACCCACACTGTTTAAACTATGAGGACAGAGGAATTTTAATCTTTACAATTATCCAACAATTTTTTTTTGGTGGAATGAAGGAGGTTTTATTTATGTATCTATATAGGTATGCATGCAGGCATTTCTAGACAGTACAGTGGATAGAGAGCCAGACTTATCCCCCTAAGTTCAAAAATGACTTCACTAACTTACTGAGTGGCCCTAGGCAGGTCCCTTAACCCTGTTTGCCTTAGTCTACTCATCTATAAAATGAGCTGGAGAAGGAAATGGAAAACGCTTGCAGTATTTTTTGCTGAAAATAAAAAATCCCAAATGGGGAAACAACTGAACAAAAACAAATCCAGATATGATTTCATAAAAGTAGGAAACACCTGGGCATGTAAAGTCCCTTTACTGATACAGATCAGCAAATTGTCTATAATTTAGAGGAATGGGTAAAGAATAGCCACTTAATAGCCACTGGTCCATACTACGTGCCCAACACTCTCCTAAGAAGCTCTTTTTAGATATAGAAGCATGGTTTATCATTGAATTTATCTGAGTCCTTTAGTCTTTCAAAAATGTTTTTTTTTTAATGTTACTATTTTGTAAATTTTTCTACTGTTTCAACTCATTTATTCTGTATTAGTTCATACAAGTTCCAGTCACCAATTTCTCTGAAACCTTATCAGGTTTTGTATTAAAGTAGTAAGTAGGGGTGCCTAGGTGGCACAGTAAGAGCGCTTGCCCTGGAGTTGGGACGACCCAGGATCAGATCTGGCCTCAGAAAATGAGCACCCACACATAAATAATGACTAGCTGTGTAACCTTGAGCAAGTTATTTAACCCCAATTGCTTTAAAAAATAAATAGTCAGTATATAAACATTTATTAAGCACCTTCTATGTGTCAGTCACTGTGCTCAGCACTAGGGATAAAAAACAATTAAAAAAAAAAGAGGCAAAAGACAGCTCCTGTTCTCAAGGGACTTAAAATCTCATGGGGGAATGGAAATAAAAAGAATATTCCTTTAAAGTCATATAACAAAATTTGTTCATCCATTCCAGAATTGATTGGCAGTCCTTTAATTTCCAGTTCTTTGCCACTACAAAAGACCTTCTATATATACACAAAAGTGTTCCTATAAGAGTAAAAACACATATACATATATACATACATACATACATACATACATACATACATACATACATATATATGTATATATGCTTTAGTCACTCTAGGGTATAGGCATAATAGTGGTATTGTTGAATCTAAGGTGATTTAAAAATTTAATAACTTTGGGGGCATTGTTTGAAATTGCTTTACAGAATGGAAAGACCAATTTGTAGCTCCATCAATACTTCATTAATGTTGCTATTTTCCTGTAGCCTTTCCAACATTTATCATTTTCTTTTTTTGCCAAACTGATGGGTTTAAGGTAGCACCTTAGTGTTGTTTTAATTTGCATTTTTCTAATTATTCACGATTTGGAACACTGCTTCAGAAGACTATGGATAATTTGGAGCTTTCTTGAGAACTGCCTTTTTATATTCTTGTACCATTTATCAGTTATGAAATTGTTCTTAATTTTTAAATAGTCTAGAAATTAGACCTTTAGCAAAGAAACTAACATTTTTTACAATTAAATATTTCCCTCCTAATCTTAGTTGTGTTGGTTTTAGGACAAAACTTCTTAATTTTATGTAATAAAGGTAACCATTCTTGTCTCTTCTGATCTGTGTTCCTTTTGTGTTCATGACATCTCCTGTTACTCATTGATCTGAAAGGTAGTTTTGTGGGAGAAATTCTGAGGCAAGAATCATAT
Organism: Gymnobelideus leadbeateri; assembly: GCA_011680675.1. Taxonomy (NCBI): domain Eukaryota; kingdom Metazoa; phylum Chordata; class Mammalia; order Diprotodontia; family Petauridae; genus Gymnobelideus; species Gymnobelideus leadbeateri. The sequence continues at coordinate 97,450 of WOXC01001419.1, read as the reverse complement.
TAAACACGTTTCTCAGTGTTCCCAATGTTTTGATTTTAGTACAAGTAAATCAATTAAATAAAATTATATTTATAATTCATACAATTTACATCTATTGCCATGTTTATTACTTTGAAGAAAGTCAAGTTCTACATGAATTGTTCCAGACTTATTTAAGAGAATCATAGAATTTGTGGTCTTTTGTTTAGTACTATATGGCTGATTGGGCTAAGCATTATGAAGATTCATCTTCCTCTTGTACTCTGCCACCCCCATCACTCCCAGTTCTTCTACTGGTATATCGATTCAGTGGAACAGATTACTAATTCAATGATTAAAGTGTCTATAAAAAAGGATTTCATTTGGGGTCTGATTGTTTCAATGAATTTTTTTCCCTGAAAATCTTGATATAAAGTAAAGTCCTTGACTGAAAAGCAATTAAATAAGTTTTTTTTTTAATTTTTTTTTTTGTTTGTTTCTTGGAGGGGGGAAGGCATGCAGTTGGGGTTAAGTGACTTGCCCAAGGTCACACAGCTAGTAAGTGTTAAGTGTCTGAGGCCAGATTTGAACTCAGGACCTCCAGACTCTAGGGCCAGTATTCTATTTACCGTACCACCTAGCCACCCCCAAACCACAGTCTTTTAGACTTTTTTCTAGAAATGTTTCTTTGATGAAAAGTCTTAAGGATGCAAAAGATCTATGTATATACTAAAAATACTTTGTTCTGATGCCTTTTGACAACATTGATGTCACAGTTTTCTTTTTTTAACTTGTCCCTTTCTATGTCACCCTAAGTTGGAAGTACAACAGTCACTCACAGGTCCAACATCACTAAATGGAAATTTTGACCTGCTCCTTTTCCAATATCATTCGTTTTGCCTCTCTTAAAGCAGTCTCGTGGTTCCTCTATCTCTAAATGACTTGCCATATTGGTGCTAGATTTTGAGAGGGCACCAGGTCATCTTTAGTTTTGCTATAGCAGAGAACTCCCAAACTCAAGCAATCTACTAGCTTCAGTCTCCCTAGCAAGGGATGCAGGATGGTGCCACACACCTAATACGTCATTTCTGAATAAAGCATCATCTCCTATCTCAATCCCTTAAAAAAAAAAAGTTGAGGAAAAATAACCAATACAATACATGCACCTGGGAGTATGCAATATATTACCCTTTTTTTCCCATCCTTAGGCTGAGAGGAGAAATTTATGTTTTATTATCTCTTCTCTAGGATAAAAATAAGTTGAACATACAGCATTAAAAGGTGTCACACTTACTAAGATTTAAAACAAGAAGAGAAAATAAAAGCATATTCTAACTTTGACTTCTTTAGGTATTTTAAGGCAATAATAAAGAATCAAATTATTATGTTATGTCAGAGAAATAGAAGAAAATATTACATACCATTAAACTGTTTAAGAAATTTTAGCACTTGATTTCCCAAAATGAAAGACTAGAGGAATGTAAACAGATCATTCTTTTCCTTATTTATAGAAGTTTCTGGCAGCAATGCAGACAAATAGCTTTGCACATAGGCTTTGTATGCAGCTATAAATTGAAAAAAAAATAGGAGAGTACCATATCATTCCTTCTGGTATCTTAAAGTTAGCATTGCTATCAAAATTATGCACGACAACAATAAAAATACAAGAAAACACAACTGAAAAATTGAAAAAATCAATATTGCCAAGGAAATATAAATGACAGAATAACAACAAAAATTTGCACAAATAAAATAATGTAAGTATGTTTGTATATTTAAAAAAAAGAACAGAATTATACAGGACCTATTAGCCAATATGTCAACTCTCAAGTTACAGTTGAGAAAAATATTCAATACTTATCTGTAATGGAAATGCAGATTTGAAGATCTTCCCTGCCCCCAGGCCCTTTGATTGGCTTAAGAGACTTTGATTGAATTAAGTGACTCTGAGAACCTTCCTTGATTTGAAAATATATTCTGCCTCCTAATAGGCTGAATGTGATCATATGGAGCCTGTGGTAGGAGGCTTCCTTTTCAGGAATGACCACACTTTGATGCTGTATGATTGGGCAGTGGGTCAAGAGGGTGGTTACATTCTCTGAGCCAGGAGAAGACTATATAATCCCTGATTTGAGGCCTTGCTTTGGGGCTCACTTTGAGAAGTGTTGTGTGATTTGAGATTCTGGGAAGCCATTGTTGAGAGCCCCCCGGTTTTGAAAACCCAGATGTTGATGCTTCCCTCTCTGGTAACTGTGATTTGGTATTGATATAATGGTTGGACAGTTTGGAAGCCTGTCTGTTTTATCTGTAAGTTCTGTAACTCTGAAGTTCGGGGTGCTGACCTTTTTCCCCTGAACTAGGTAATATATGTTTGATTAAAGTAAGCTTGTTAACTGATTTTGAGTTGCTTTCCTTTTGAAAAGCAGATCTAAGAACCTGTGTTGGCAGTCACCCTGGGGATATTGGGTCGCTTGCTGCTACATTATCACAAAGGCATAATAAAGCCACAAAATCAACAAAAGCACTGAATTCACCCTGCTAACTGTGTGTGTATATATAATGCTTTTATAAATAGGTACACAATCATCTTTGCAGATCTTTTCAATGTTTTGTTTGCTAATTGTTTTTCTAGTTTCATTCTCAACCCTTAAGAGAACTTTATTGGGTTTCTCACTAAACATGCTTTAAACTGTTTCTCCCCCCACCCTTGGCTGTTTCTCTTATTTTTATGAGAATACTTTCCACAATCCCCCACAACCATTCTCCATATAATTGTAAAAATGGTGTTATATCCTGAACATGAGTTACCCTTGCTTGTCATATCACTCTGCTTGGCAAGTAAGTCAGATGTTAACTGACTAAAACCATTTTGAAGTTCCTGATATTCTGCTTATGGAAACTGCTTTACAGTTGCTAAATTACTTGTGAAATATTTATAATTTAGGTCAAAACACTTTTATTCTACAAATTTCACATTTTTGATAATAATTTGTTTAAATTGTTTGCTTTGGAGTTTTACAGAAATTATTTTTTATGCATACAGCCACAGCACATGACTTCTAACATCATAATCTCTCAGATAAGCTTCTAGAAGTGAAAAACAAAGATGGAAATAAGAGCTTTAGTATTCTAAGTATGCACAAAAGATGCCTGTGCTAGAGATAATACAATTTGGAGGGCAATGAGTGGTCAGTTTTCAAGTTACCTGAGGAAGAAGATAAGAGGTATGAGGGGAAAATTCAGAATCTGTTTATACCAAAAACAGGTAAATAGAACCAAAAGAACACCAATAACTACTGAATTCTATGCCATCTAGACAAAAAAAAAATAATATACACACAAACACTGAGGACATCTTTGGTAAGGATTTTACGAGGAAACATGTAAATTGTTCAAAGCAATAATCCAGAGAAAACTATTCATGGGGCAGCTAGGTGGCATAGTGTATAGAGTGCTGGGCTTGGAATCAGGAAAATAATCTTGTAAGTTCAAATGTGGCCTCAGACACTAGCTGTGTGACCGTTGGCAAGTCACTTAACCCTCTTTGCCTCAGTTTCCTCATCTGTAAAATGAGCTAGAGAAGAAAATGGCAAACCACTTCAGTATCTCTGACAAGAAACCACAAAAGGGGTCATGAAGAGTCAGACACAACTGAAAAACTACTGAATGACAGCAACAACAACAAAGACCCTTAATGGGCAGCTAGGTGGCACGGTGAATAGAGCACTAGCCCTGGAGTCAGGAGGATCTGATTTTAAATCTGGCTTCAGACCCTTAACACAAAAACTAGCCTTGTGACCTTGGGTGAGTCACTTAACCCCAATTGCCCTGCCTTCCCCCCTCCAAAAAGCAAAAACAAAAACAAACAAAAGAACAAAGACCATTAATTCAATCCCCTGAAAAACTATACCATTGTACTCATTTTTGGTTGACTTTATCAAAATTATTTTAAGTGTATTTATATCAATTACATATCACTTAACAATTCCCAATAAATATCCCTCTCTCCCTCCCCTCCCAGAAAGCCATAATTTATGATGAAGAATCAAGATAATTTAGAAAATACTTAAGCAAGACTTGGTAGGTTTCTCAGTTGGTTGTTATTCTTTGTGCTTGAAGGGGACAAAAATGACATCACTATGTCAGGGTCAAGGGACAGTCTGCCTTATTGTGGCTGATCAGAAGAATATGAGCTCAGAATGCTCTACCACAGGTCCAGCACAAATATTCTCTATGAACATTTAGTGGAGTAGAGATGTCCCTAAATTTGCACGTCTCACAATTTAGGGTTTCTCCCCAAAGTCTCAGTGCAGTTTTAAGCTTTAACAACTTTCTTATTAAAATTAAACATAACCACACTATTTGCTAGACATTTCTCCAGTTGATTTTTTAAATTGTAAAAACTTTCATCAGCTGCTGCTCAGTGACTGAAAGGATTTTATTTATAATACTGGACCTAAGGCCATCCAAAGAATGAGGTTTTGATGGACATGTGACAGTTTTGAAATGACATGACAAAAAAGTCTAATGATGATAGAAAACAAGGTGACTAAACAAAATAATCTCCCTCTATTGATCTACCAGTCTGAGAAAGTGACATAAAGAAACTGTAACACAACGCACAGTAAAGACAGAGTTCCCTGAATTATTAAAATTTAAAAGTTAAAAAATAGTTCATTCAAAATTTACAAAACTAATTAAGTATAAAAGAAGTTATAATTAACTGATTTTTTTAATTTGTAGGACTTATACTTCTAAAATTATTAAACCTTAAAACTTTTGGGCTACCCCTTTGTGCCTCATTACATACAACCATACATGTCTATGCTTAGGTCTACATACAATACACATATAACAGTGTGCAGATATATGCATGTTTATATAGTCATAGCTATATTTCCATCTGTACATTTATAAGTAACACATGCATATATATTATTTATACCCATTAGTGAATATGTGTTTATATATATATATATATATATATATATATATATATACACCCTTATCTCTCCCTTTCTCTCTATCATTATCTCTGTCTGTAACATTTTGATCTCAGTTTAGCATCTATAACTAACTATTCTCTATTCCAAAGTAGTTTGGTATAGTTTATGGATCTCTGGGTTTGGAGTTAGGAAGACCCAAGTTCAAGCCCAATGTAGTCACCTATTAACTGTGTGACTCTGGGAAAATCCATAAACAATGCTCAGTTTCAATTTCTTCATCTTTAAAATGGCAATAAAAATAGTATCTATCTTCCATTATTGTGAGGAGCAAGTGAAAAAGCATATGCAAAATGCTTTTCAAAACTTAAAGCTTTAAAGTTTTATAAATGTTAATTATTTTGAGTGTATAAGTAGGTATATATAGATATATGTATGAATATACATGTATATAGATATACACATGTATATCTATATCTATATATATAAATGCCCGTGTATATATACACAAACATATGTGTGTATCTCTATCTCTCTCATACTTCCTTTCTCTGTCTCTCTTCTGTGTATGTCTGTGTGTATATAAATACCTTGAAGACACCCTTGATCTTTAGACTTAATAGGAATAGTCAAGTAGGCTTAAATGCCTTTGGAAAATTGTGAAAAAAAAAAGGAAGAAAGAAATATGAAGGAAAAAGAGAATGTCTGTAATGATATAATCAAAGGAGCTTCTGACCCCTCACTTCCCCAAAATAATATGGAATGATATTATGGGCTAAGCCTAAATTAGTCCAGTCCAACCATTCATTTTCAAGGTTTAAAATGTGATAATCACTCATAGACTGAAAAATCCAATTAAATATGACTTTCATACTTCTTGGGAATTAGAATAATGCACTTAAGTTAAAAGGATATAAAACATTACTCCCCTCCACAATGATGAAGTCTAGGACTAACCTGCAGGCAACTGGCACTTGAGAATAATCTGACAAAATCTCCTTTAGTTAAACCTCTTATTCTTCAAATTGCCTGATAAGTAAAGCACCAGACAAGGCTGAGCAAAAGGGAGGCATGAGGAAGAGAAGAAGAGGCTTGGGCTATAGCCCCAACATATCTGGGCATGTAAGAGCTTTTAAGTTCTCAATTCAACAGGGCTAGCAGGTCTCTCCCAGTGAAAGTCAAGTATTCTTTTCTTGGTGGCATAATTTCTGAAATTGTTCTAGAGGACCTGACTAATTTTAAAAATTAAATGAAAAAATCAATAATAAATTAAACCATTGGAGGTGAAACTTAATGCAAATAACAAAACTTAAAACAATATGAACCATCTTCTTTAAATAAGAGTGCTTGTATGAGTTAGAGGGAGGGGTGATTTGCCAGAGGCAGTTCAAAAAAATTCTACCAAAGTGAGAAACAATCATGATATCTAGGAGCAGTACCAGAGGTATGTTCCTATTAAAGATCTGGATTAGCTGAATCACTAAGTGGTCATAGGCCTCTTACATTCAAACTGCACCAGACCTTAGTTTGGTACCAAGACTCAGCTCATACCTTCAAACACTCAGTTTTCCACAGCCCTTTTCCTACAAACCCCATCAGGAAGATGACACCAGGTTTTGGCTCTTTGGTGATCTCTGCAGAAGGGATATTCTACTTCAACTATTGGGGCTGCATCAAAACTTCCTTTCACTTTCATCTTGGGGTTCAAAATTAAAAAAAATAAGTCAAAGGAAGGGTTCTCTTTTTTTCCGAGTCTATTCCTCTTCATCATGATTTTTTAAATGTAGTTTTACCATTCACATATTAGAAAGAAAAAATCTTTGCAAACAATCCCATCTCTTTGTTACCCACAGCCTTTCTCTTTAGGAATTGTTTGACCCTTCCCAGGTTCACAGGAAAGTTATGCATTAAAGGAAAGCTAACCTATTTCCCTAGATTGCACAGAATCTTCACAGGAAGAGAAACTTTGAGGCCCAGGCAACCCTGAATAAAGAATAAAAAATGTAGTATTGGAAAGGGTCAACTCTTATTATAACCCGATAGAAATCTGTCCTGATCAGGCATGTACTACTGCTGGGTCAGAGTCCACTTTCTTTTGGGCATAATAACGATTTATCAAAGATACAGCCTCTGAGAGTTAGGAAACAAATTATAATCAGTAATGGGATGATGAAATTATTGTTTTGTTTTGTTTGCTTTGTGGAGGGGGTGAGGTAGGGCAATTGTGAATTGCCCAAGGTCACATGGCTAGTTTTGTGTTAAGTGTCTGAGGCCAAATTTGAACTCAGGTCCTCCTGACCAAAAGGTCAGTGCTCTATTCACTGTGCCACCTAGCTGCCCCAGAAGTTATTGTTTTAAAAGTCCTTTTTTGGTGTTCCACTATACCTAAAATTGATATAGCAAGGGTAAAATACAGAAACTGTGATGTGATGGTGATAGACCTAATCTCTGACCTTTATTGTAGTAAAATAAATACCTTTATCAAAGGAGATATTATATGAGGGACCACAAAGAAGGATATGTTCTAGTCTAGTCTAGTTCAGTGGCTGCCATAGTCCCAGAGTTCACTGGTATTGTGACCCCATATATGGAATAAGTATCAACTATACAGAGGACAAACATCTTGCCCTATGATAGAAGAAAAAGGTCAAAAATAAATTTGCCTATAGAGCAAGTAACTGAAGATATGGGATCATTTTATATTGACCCTTCAAAAGTGGCTTCTCTAATTGGTACAAGAAGCCTGACTAAATGAAAGTAACTGAACTGTCCTTGTTTAAGAGTCATATTGACTAGTACCCACTGCAGGATATCATCATGGTCCTTCTTGTCCAGAATGATAACAGATCCAATCTCTCTTCTCTGTTTTTCTTTTTCCTTTTTTTTTCTTTTTGGATGGGGGAAGGTAGGGCAATTGGGGTTAAGTGACTTGCCCAAGGTCACATGGGTGTGTGTGTGTGTGTGTGTGTGTGTGTTTAGTGTCTGAGGCCAGATTTGAACTCAGGTCCTCCTGACTTCAGGGCCAGTACTCTATTCACTGCACCACCTACCTGCTCCTCTCTTTTATTCTTCTGAGATCATTGATCGTTATTCAATCCAGTAAAGGGTGTATGATGCCTCTGATAATAACTAGAATGATCCATAAACAGATGCTATGTGGAGGGAGACATTAATAAAATTCCTTCAGTGATCTTGACCACAACAGATTATTTCAAACTTTCTAATTCCTCATCAAACTCCCTTTCCCATGGCTTCCTTCCCTAAAACTTGCCTCATATTTTAGTTAAAATAAGGTGATTCCAGAGTTTCCCTCTTCTCATTTCATTTCATATAACCCAGATACTTTCATCTACTATCTTGTCCTTTTCCCAATCTCATATGAAGAGTTGGACTTTCTCTTTGCTAAGAAAAACCCCTCTACATTCACATGTGAACCTATTCCATTGTATCTTCTCCAGCAGATTGTCCTATCAACCCCATTGCTTAGTTAATCTCCCATTGCCAGTTTCCTTCCTTACTTCCATTAACTTCATGATGATATCCTGCAGTGGGTATTGAACAATATGACTTTTAAACAAAGACAGTCCAGTTACTTCTTTTCAATTATGCTTCTTGTTCCAATTAGAGGGGCCACTTTTGAAGGGTCAATATAAAATGATCCCACAACTTACTACACACATGCCTTCCTATCCTCAAAAAACCCTCCCTTCACCCATCTCTCCTGACTAATCATTGTTCCATATCTCTCCTTTCTTTTGTGGTTAATCTCTTTGAAAAAGCTGTCTGCAACAGGTGCCTTCACTTCCTTTCCTCATCTATGTATAGTTTCATCATTCAACCAAGACTGCTGTCTTCAAAGTTATGGTTCTGTTCATTGTCAAATCGGATGGTCTTTTCTATTCTTCATCCTTCTTGACCTCTGTAGTCTTTGACACTCACTGTCAACCATTCTCCTCTCCTTTAAGCTCTCTTTTTCCTAGGTTTTCATGACAATACTTTCTCCTGCTTCTCTTCCTACCTACCTGACCACTACTTCTTAGTCCCCTTTGCTGTATCTTCATCTAGCTCATGCCTCTGTCCTGGACCCTCTTTTCTTCTCTCTCTATGCTACTTTACTTGTTGATCACGTCAGCTCCCATGGATTCAATTATCATCTCTGCTGATAATTTTCAAATCGACTTAGCCAGTCCTAACCTCTTGACTGACCTCCAGTCATACATTTCCAACTGCCTATTATATATCTTTAACCGGATTCCTATAGACATCTTAAACTCAACACGTCTAAAACTGAACTTATCTTTTCCCCAAAAACATTCCCTCTTCCAAATTTGCCTGTTAGTCAATATTGAGAGCATCACCATCCTCCCCCATCCCCCAGGCTTGCAACTTAGATGGCATCCTCAACTCTTCACTCTCTTTCTCACTTCACACAGCCCCCATCCAATATGAGGTCACAGTTTGTTGATTTTACCTTCTTTCCTCTGTCAATGACACCACTCTGGATCAGAGTCTTATCATTTCATGCCTAGAATACTACAGGAAGTATACTGCTTGTTCTCCCTGCCTCAAGCCTTTACCCCCTTTAGTTCATCTTCCATTTATCTGCCAAGATGATTTTCCTCTTATGCCAGTCTGACCATATTACCTCCTTACTCATGAAACTTTAGTGGCTCCCTATCACCTCCAGGATCAAATATAAAATCCTGTTTTGTATTCAAGGCCTTTCATAACTTCCTGCCAAAAAGTTTCCAATCCTATTACACTTCCAGTCCTCGTACATTTTATACACTGTAATTCAGTGACAATGGCCTCCTTGCTACTGTTGGCACAAGACCCTCCATCTCCTAACTACAGGAATTTTAACTGGCTGTCCACCAGGCCTAGAATGCTCTCTTTTCATCTCTACCTCATGGCTTCTCTGGCTTCCTTCAACTCCCAGCTAAAATTTCACCTTCTACAGACTGCCTTTCTCAATCCAATTTAATATTAGTGTCTTCCCTCTGCTGATTATTTCCATTTTTTCCTACATATAGCTTGTTTTTACATAGTTGTTTGAATGTTGTTTTTGTCACTAGACTATGAGCTCTTTAAGAGAAGGACTGTTTTTTACCATCCTTCGTATGCTCAGCACTTAGCACAATGTTTCCATATAGGTGATGCTTGATAAATATTTATTCACTCTTTATATATATGTATATGTGTGTATACGCACGTATATCTGTATCTATATGCATATGTGTAAGTGTGTATACGTATATATATGTATATACATACACACATATAGTTTCCCTCTTTAGAATGTATGGTCCTTGAGGTCAGAAACATACACTTCTATCTTTGCATCTCCAGCACTCTGCCTGCCATGTTTCAAGTTCTTAATGGATGCTTGCTGATTGATTAGTTGATCTTCCAAACAATTTGCCTTTGAAGCAAGTTGACAAGTCATATGAGAAAATTAGCCTTATTTTATAATCATATTCCATATGCACATATACATATTTAGAGTTGCTAATCATTATGTAAAGACTCAGCATAAGACACATATCCAAAAATGTTTGCAAACATAAATAATTACCAGACCCATAATAAATATCATAGAAGCCTATTTCCTCCCGACTTTGAAGTTAGCTATATTTTACAGATAAGGAACAAGGTAAATATTAGCTTGAAATGCATTCTTTGTAAGCTTAAAGGAGGTTATTTTCAAAGAAAGGGTAAGTTCCTGCCAACAAAATATGTGTTCCATGTTTTATTCTTTATAATTCAGAGGTCAGAAGCCCAGGCAATTAGGAACTAAAGAAAAATGTTTTGATGACTGAAAAATCATTCATTCCTCCAATTTAATTGACATATATTTTCATTGGCTTTCCCATCTACCTGGAATGCCTTCCCTTTATTTTTTTTCTTTTTTTGGAGGGGGAAGACAGGGCAGTTGGGGTTGTGACTTGCCCAAGGTCACATGGTTAGTTTCGTGTTGAGTGTCTGAGGTTGGATTTGAACTCAGGTCTTCCTAACTTCAGGGCCAGGGCTCTGTTCACTGTGCCACTTAGCCACCCCAAATGCCTTCCCTTCTTACCTCTTTCTTCAAGACACAGCTTAAATATCACATTTTATAATTCCTGAAGCCTTTCCTGATTTTCCTAGCTACTAGTGCTCACCATACCCAAACCATTTTGTCTTTTATTAACTTTTATTTATTTTGTATTTTTTCTGAAAATTTGTATATGCATAAAAATTTTATCCCCATGGAATGTAAACTCTTTCGAAGTAGAAATTGCTTCATTCTTTATATTTATATTCCCAACATCTAGCACAGTGCCTGGAACATAGGAAATGCTTTCAAACTGTTTGTTGCTTGATTGGTTGATTGATATTCAATAAATGTCTAATGTAAATATCATAGAACCAAGTACTATGGTTATCTGTCTCCATAATCTGAATCCACCTTACTTAACCAAGCTAATTTCATTGTAGTTACCAAAGTAAATCCTTTCTGTCTAGAGGAAGCAATGTATTGCTTTATACCCGTGTATAATACATACATGCATCTACACATATAAACAATACATGGTGTACTTTTATTTTTCATAATCTTATTTTATTTTCAGTTATAAATTCTCTCTTGTACCACCCCTCCCCCAGCCACTGAGAAGGCGAACTACTTCTTTTACATGGAAATCAAGAAAAATATATGTCTGTATAAGCCATATTCCAAAAAAGAAAGAGAAATAAAGTGAAAACTAGTATGCTTCAGTCTGAACTCTGAGTCTATCAGTGCCCTAGAATCTTTTTTTAAATTTTTTTTTCCTTTTTGGAGGGCAATTGGGGTTAAGTGACTTGCCCAACGTCACATGGCTAGTTTTTGTGTTCAATGTCTGAGGTCAGATTTGAACTCAGGTACTCCTGACTCCAGGGCCAGTGCTCTATTCACTGCGCCACCTAGCCACCCCCTAGAATCTTTTAAAATAATTATTTGATTTCTCATTTCCCTCAGACATCTAAGCAACTTGTGCAGAGGAGTCTGATCTAGAGTTCCTCCAGACTCTAAAATTCAATCATTTATGCTTTTATTTCTGTTGTTATTCCCAGTTTTTAGTAAAGTGCCAGAATGCACACAATGAATGAGGTTTATAGGATTTAAAGCTGTAAAGGACTGAAGAGGTCATCTAGTTCAGGGGTAGGGAATCTATGGCCTTGAGGCCACAGGGGCCCCACCCCTGAATCAGTTCAACCCTTTCCTTTTTCAAATGAAGAGCCCCAGAGTTCACTAAAATTGTTCAGTTTACACCCGGATAACACAGCAGTACAGCCAAGATTGAACCTCCTTTTCCTGGTTCCAAATCCCATGTCCTTTCCATCACACAATCATATCTTACTGGTTAAATTCTCTTGAGCTGTATTACATAAAATCAAGCATCTAGATGAAAACTAAATTCAATAGATTAGACGAATGCAAAGATCTGGGCATTGACTTAGGGAATTTTTTTTCCTTTATTTCAAAAGTTGTCATGAAATAGTTAGGCATTCTGAAATCTTACAGTGTTTCTGCACATAATGACCAGTTTAACTGTGTTGCTTAAGTCATCAGGTCTAAGGCACACCATTAGCAATCATGCTTTTTAGCAGGTCTGGAAAAGGAATAAATATTTATTAAGCACCTACTACCTACCTGGCTCTATGTTAAACACTTCAAAAGGTTGACAGTTATGGAAGTTACTGGCTGAGATAATAACTGTTAATTTTCTATTCAGGATTCTAATTAGGGTCAATACGAGAAATCAAGAATCTAGAAAGCAATGAATGTTCCAGGAGTCAAAGTCATAAGGAAGGAACTAAAATATCTTGGATTTAAGTCATGAAATCAAGGATGTTTCAGAAAAGGAATTGGTCGTATGATCGACCCTTATTTCCTTCCCAGGCAGCTACTTTCCAGGACTTTTAAGATTAGTGACAATAATAACAAGAATTTATTAAGCACTTTATGCTGAGCAAATATACCATGCCCTGTGTTAAATACTTTACAAATTTTTTCTCATTTTATCCTCCCAACATTATTATCCCCATTTTACAGATGAGAAAACTGAAGCAGACAGTTTATGGGCCTTTCCCAGAGTCACATAATTAATACCAGTCTGCGGCTACATTTGACCTCAGGGCTTCCTGACTTGATACAGAAAGAGCATTTAGAAGGCTATCTCAAGGGACCAGGTGAGAAATGATGACTGCGGCAGTTATATGAGCAAAGAGAAGAGGATATATGAGAAGTTTTGAAGAGAGAAAGCAAAATTTGACAGCGGGTTAGAGCTGAAAAGCATGTTAGAGAATATCTTGTCCAATCTTCTTATTTAATGGATGAGGAAACTGAGACCCAAGGAGATTACATGGCTTAGGTATATTATAAAAGTACCACAAGAATGGTACTTTTCAGAGACAGGATAGAAACACAGGTCCTATGACAAGAGTTTGAGATATATGAGGTAATTTGGGTCTTGCCCTTGTCTTGCCTTCTCCATCCTTATCTGTAATGCTATCTCTTCACATTCACCTCTTACCACCTTTCTTAGCTCCTTTCAGGCCTAGTTTTGGTATCAACTCCTAGGAAGAGAGAGAGGCATTTCTGAGGCATCCTGATAAATGGTGCTCTCTATCCCCTCTCCTATTACTTGTATTTACTTTTTACATACATGGTATTCTCCCCCAACCCCAGCGCTCTATAACCTCCCTGAAAGCCAGAACTTTTTGGTCTTTGGCTTTGTATCCCAAGTACCTATCACTTTTCATTGCACATAGTAGGTAGACACTTCAAAAATGCTAGTTGAATTGAGCTCAGATTCTAAAGAAAAGCACAAATATAAAAGGAGTAGAAGACCTGTGTTTACTTAGGGACTTATGTTTGTTTGATCTCAGTCCAACTAGTCTCTAAAGCAAATTCCTCAGCTCCCAGCTAGAGCTGGGGGTGAAAAGCTAAGCTAAGCATCGGAGACCAAAGTGAATACTAAAACCAAACAGAAATAAGAGAATGCTCAGAACCATAGGAAAACACTGAGGCCTGAGATTGGCACAAAGAGTACTCTTGCAAAATCTACACATGTCTATCACCAGGACCCTTGCCTGAGATCAGTCTGGGGAATACCTGTAGTTTGGTTCAAGTTTTACATGTGCTTAAGGAAGGTGGAAGGTGACCTAAAGAAAACCAAGAAAGAAGGAAGTCAAAAATCATAGGAACACATGAGGCAAAATAAAGCAAAACACTGCAAATAGCTTCCCCTTGATAAACAGGAAAGTGGCAGGGGGGTGGGGTGAGGGAGGAAATAATCATTTAATAGTTTATGTATGTATATATAGATATAGATATGTGTGTAATAGATATACATATATAATATATGCACTAGATATGTGTATATATATATATATATGAGATAGTGATATATAGAATTAGAAAGATATATTGTGATATCAATATATCAGATAGAGATATCAATAGTGATATATAGATATATATCATTTATATATGTTCCAGATACTGTGCTAACTGGTTTAAAAATATTATCCCATGTGATAATTTGATAATAGTATGATATGATAATAACAATCCTGCTGGGAGTTAGATGATGTTATTATACGCACATTTAATTATTGAAAAAATTAGGCAGGCAGAGGTTCAGTGACTTGCTCAGGGTCACAGTAACATCTACCACAATTTTATTTCTTAATATCTATAATACATCTGAGGTCCTAATAATATATGTTTTCACACTTTTAACATGCCAGTTTTATTTCAAAACAAAATTATAAATTTCCACTGGTAGTTTAAAGTAATTATATATGTAAATTAGTATTGATTATTTAATGAATCCCATTGCACAGAAATGAAATCCACTATAAAAGGAGCTCAGAATTATATACAGCATTTAATCAATAGATGACTATGAGTGTAAAACATTGATTGATCTTCTTTAGGGCAAATCTATGTAATTTTTTTGTTTTGTTTTGTTATTCACCTTTAGAGGGGAGGCAGCAAAGAGCAATGGAACATGGGTCTGATTTAGAATCAGAGGACTTGGTCTCTACCCCCTGGACTTTACAATATGTGTAACTTTTTGTCAGTCACTTAAACTCACTTGACCTCAGTTTTCTCATTTGTAAATGAGGGATTTGGATTACAAGAACTTAAGAATTCATTTTCAGCTCTCCATATACATCCCATGATACTATGTCTATAGATATTGGGACATTTTTTATTACCCTTACTAATTATAAATAATATAAAGTTGGTTTTTTGTGCTTTTTGGAGGGCAATTGGGGTTAAGTGACTTGCCCAAGTTCACACGACTAGTTTTTGTGTTAAGTGTCTGAGGCCGGATTTGAACTCAGGTCCTCCTGACTCCATGGCCAGTGCTCTATTCACTCCATCACCTAGCCTCCACAAGTTTATTTCAGAAATTTTGGATCTCTGTGATCACAATGCAAAGTATCTGGTCACAGTAAATGTGACTTTATAAAGTGTGACAAAATAAATATAGCAAGACCTGAGTTTATGTCTCTCCTCTGACATATACTGAATGTGTGAGCCTTAAAGTCACTTAACCTCGCTCAGTGCTGCATGCAATTCTCTAAGACTCCAAGTTTCAGGAGAAGTTTTTATTTGTCTTGGTAGAGGAGATTTCCTCACCTGACACAGGGTATAGAGCGCTGGGTTTAGAGTCAGGAAGCCCATGTAAATTTAACCTCTAGACACCTACTAGCTCTGTGACCCTGGGCAAGTCATTTGCCATCTGCCTGACTCAGTTTCCTCAATGACTGGAAAGTGGAGATAATAGCTCTTAACTAGCAATTTCGCTGTTGTGAACACCAAATGAGATCATTTTTGCAAATTGCATAACAAAGTGTTTGATGCATAATAGACACAGTGATTATTTCCTTTCAGTCACTATTATTATATTTTACTTAGATCATATCTGCTTATATTTACATACATATACATCTCTGCCTTTTTATTCATTTCCATACAATATCAAGAAGGTAGAGCTACATCAACATAGGTGCATTTCGATTAGTTTTTTGGATGGATTTCTATATGGAGTATAGTATTGTCTTCTTCACCATATTTAGGCATGCTATAGTAGAAAACAAAAACCTTTGGAAATGAAGAAATCTGTTTTCTTTTTGTTTTGTTTCTAACTTTGACTCCATCACTAACTACATGGGAGACTTCTTGTAAGTCATTTAATATCTCTGGGCCTTTAAGAGTTTTCATGTCTATAAAATGAGTGGGTGGAACAAAAAGATCCTTAAACAATCAGTTCCAACAGGATGAGGTTTATTAGGACAGAAGGGTTTTTGATTAATATCAGCAGAGGGTGTACCCAAAAGGTTGAAATTATCTTTCCCTGAGGTATTAACATATGGTCCAAATAGAGCTTATACAGAGGACAAATGGGTTAGTGAGGCATTCACATCATGTCAGATACTGATGGTATAATGGCCAAGCAATTAAAAAAATGCAAATTGTAAAACCTTTCTGATCAATGAAACTGCTGCCCTCTGTAATTCTTCCTGGAGCTCCATTACTATAAATTTCCTGCACATATACCTGTGCATTAACATAATTCAGTGCTTCAAGTGTCCGTTGTGGGCCCTCCCCTCTTCTTTTCTCCATCTATACTATTTCACTTGGTGACCTTATCAGATCCCATGGATTCAATTATCTATATGCTGATGATTCTCAGATAAATTCTCCAGCCCTATCCTTTCTCCTAAACTCCAGACTGGTATCTCTGATTGCCTCTTTGACATTCTGAACTGGATGTCCTCTAAACATCTCAAACTCAACATTTCCAAAACTGAACTTATTCCCTCCAAAGCTTCCCCTGTCTCAAACTTCCCTATTTTTGAGATAGCACAGTTCTCCCATTTACCTTGGCTTGAAACCTAAGTAGCATCCTCAACTCTTCTTCACTTTCACCCTCCAAATCTAATCTGTTGCCAAGTCCTGTTGTTTCTACCTTCAAAATATCCCTTTTCTCTCTACCGACACTGCTACCATTCTGTCACAGGTCCTTGTCACCTTACTCCTGGACAAGCAAAATAATCTTTTCTTTGGTCTCCTTGCCCCAAGTCTCTACACTCCAGTCCATCTTCCCTGCACATGTCAAATCAAACCCCTTCAAGTACAGGTGTGACTATATCATCCTCCATTGATGAAATCAAAGTGGTTCCCTTTCACCTCCAGGAACAAACATAAAATATTTTGTATTGAATTTAAAGTCCTTCATAACCTCTCACCGCCCTCCCTCCAACTTCCCAGTCTTTCTAAACTTTACTCACTCCCATGTACTCTGCAATTCAGTGATAATCGGCTTTCTTGATGCACCTCACACAAGATACTCCGCCTTTCTACTCCTTGTATTTTCACTGGCTGTTCTCCATGCCTGGAATTCTCTCCCTCTTCATCCCATCTACTTCCCTTGCTTCAAGTCATAACAAAAATCCCACTTTCCACGGGAAATAATTCCAGTCTCCCTTAATTCTATTGCCTTTCCTCTCTTGATTATTTCCAATTGATCTTGCATAAAGTTTGTTTTTATCTAGTTGATTGCAAGATGTCTTCCCCATTAGGCTATGAACTCCCTGAAAGCAAAAAAGGAAAGAAGCATTTTTCCTTTATATTCCCAATGCTAAGTACTGTGCTTGCCTCATAGCAGGTGATTTATAAGTATTTATTGTCCTATTTATTGACTAATTGACAGTCAATTGACATAGGACATTAGCTTCTGGCTGACTGTTCCCTAGAGGCAGTGACGCCAGGACCACACCCATTTGTTGTTTGTATCTTCTTTCTCCCAGAGGATATCATGAGCATGAAGTCTTGAGGTACTGCAGTTGGATTTAAGTGAGGCAAAGTTGCAGGAAGTCAGTCAGCCTCACTCTCTCCTCCAGAGTAATCAGAGTCCAGTGGCAAGACAAAGGTCAAGACAACTGAAGATAGCCCCACTACAATTACTAGGAGGGAAATGGAGAGAAAACCCTAAGAATCACAGCCAACTCACCGAAAACTTCTTGGATCCTAATCTATTGTCCTTATTCTCACTCTTGTAACCAAATTAAGTCTCATAATTATTAGAGTGATTGAAGCTAACTACACCACAGATAATAGGGCTAAAATGTTTGTTTCTAGTTTATTGGATATGGCAAACCACTGCTAATTATAAATGACTATGTATAGCAATAGCTGTAGGCACCCACTGCCATGCTTGTTGGTAATATAGTTTTTGTCATAGAAATCCTTTTACTGCTCTCTGAGTTTCAGTTTGCACAGCTGTAAATGGGGATTATAATAATTGTATTGCTCACCTCACAGGATTTCTGAGAGGAAATCTTGCAAATTGCTATGGAAATTGAGTTGCTATTATTATCCAACTTTGACTTTTTGTTTTTGTTGTTTGATTTTTTAAGGAAAAAATGGTTCTCTGCTGCCAATGATTTTCTCTTTTCCATGGCATACTCTTAACATAATAGCAAATAAATTATGAGACAAAATAAGTCAGTTTGAAACAATATGAATTCCTCATGACTACTTTTTTATTAAATAAAGGAAAGGTAATTCTGGAGCCCATTTCCATTGTCATTCTCTTTCTTGAAATTATCCATTGTATAAATATAACCTTTGTACTGACTGGCATCTTGGGGTTTGTAGTTCAGAAGGAGAAGTATTTCTTTTCTCAGCCTTGACAGTGATTTGGAACTACCTTGATCTCAGAGCTAGAAGGCAATATTGAATCATGCCTAGGGGCTCTTAAAGAGGTACATAGTGTCTTCAAGAGACAGACTGAGGGAAGAAAGGGCTTCAAAAGCTTAATGGGAGAGATTTGGTGGCAGAAGGGCAAGAAACTAGAGACCAAAA
Organism: Gymnobelideus leadbeateri; assembly: GCA_011680675.1. NCBI lineage: Eukaryota > Metazoa > Chordata > Mammalia > Diprotodontia > Petauridae > Gymnobelideus > Gymnobelideus leadbeateri. The sequence goes on along the minus strand of WOXC01001419.1, from coordinate 78,646 downwards.
AAAAAAAAATTGTACTGAGCTATAGCAGAGAAAGGAGACTTAGAGAAGGGCTGTCATCGTCTATAGGCATCTCATAGAAGAAGACCAAGGCCTAAGCTACCAGTGATATCTGCCTTTTCAGGGGCTGAGGAAAATTACAAAAACGAGTCTGCTCTTTACCCACCCTCAAATCCCCAATCATATGTACATATATATATATATATATGTATGTATATATGTATATGTATATATGTGTGTATATGTATATGTACTATATACATATACATACTTTTCCTCCTGATTCTTATTTATTAGCAGGAGCTTTCTGTACCCCTAATATTTACAAGTAACCCGAATTTTTGTTTCACCCATAAAGAGACCAGTAATTAGCAGGATAAATACAAATAATATTGTCAAAGAGCTAAATCTCCAAATTTTAGAATTTTCCATAAATGAAGTCCTTTGAGCTCTTGTGATTTTATGATGATGTTCCTAAAGTTTTTGTTTAATATAAACTCTATGAAATAGTATAGAAGGGGACCACATAGAAATGAACAGCATAATTATATAACAACTAGACTAAAATGAGCTAATTATTGTAAATGGGTATGGCATATTAAATCGAGAAGGACAAGAGAGTAGGGAGGAGAAAGGGATGATCAATTTTAAAAATACTTTGCATAGAACACTAAATATTAATCTTTGATTAACATAGCAAACCTTCACCTAAAAAAAATACCAGCATTAAAAAAGAGGAGCAGAAGTATTTCATAACAATCTGGAGTATCTTATATAAACTGATGCTGAATGAGGGGAGCAGAACCAGAACATTGTACACAATTACAGACACACTGTATCTGTGATGAGTGGCTTTGATAGACTGGGCTCCTCTCAGGAATACAAGGTTATGAGGCAATTCCAAAGGACTCATGATGGAAAAGGCTATCCACATCCGGAGAAAGAATTATGGTGTCTGAATGCAGATTGAAGCAAACTACTCTCTTTCTTTTTTTGTTTCTTCTTCCTCATTATTCATTCCATTGGTTATAATTCTTTTTTACAACTTGACTAATGTTTAATATGAAGTTGTATGTAGAACCTCTATCAGATTGCATGCCACCATGGAGGGGAAAGGAGGAGCAGAGAGAGGGGGAGAAATTTTTGAACTCAAAAACTTGTGGAACTGAATGCTGTAAACTAAAAGCAAATAATAAAAAAAAAAAATACCAGCAGTTTCTTACAGTGTCATTCTCACAGTTTGACCCAATATTTTAAAATCTTTTGAACTAAACAAGATTCTGGAGAGCAGGGACTGTGTCATTTTTTTTATTTGTATCTCTAGTGCTAGGATCCATATCGAATTAATTTTTCACATTTCATATCTACTTTTAAAAAATCCATCAGTGATGTTTTCCAGGTAACAGTGAGTTAAATAAATTTTAAAAATTTTTTTTCACTTTAACTAGTTTTCAGCCTATATATGATAGGAAAATGCACCTATATTACAAGTGTAATCTTGCTTATAACCTTTAAAGGAAAAGAAAAATAGATATTTTATTCATAGTAAAACAATTGACTAAAATTGTTGATGTATAAAAATAACTCTTAATTGGATAGGGACAGTGAATTTCCTGCTGATTTATTGAAGAGAAAAATGGGTAAACATCACGGAACTTTAAACAATTGTGTGCTTTGACACAGCCATGAAATTATTTTTGACCATAACAAAAACATAGCCCTCTGATAATGAATCTTATTTAGAAAGCAAATAGTGCATTTACTGGTCTTGAAAACAAAAGTGGTGGGAGAAGCTACAAAAAAAGAATTTGACAGTTGCACTCTGAGACTTGCCTATAACACAGTAATCAAATGTGGCATGGTGTGCACAGTTTTATCATAGATATATTGTGGATAAAGGAATAAGTGGATTACACAGAAAGAAGATGCCATGCTAAGATAATTATTGCATTATGACTGCAGCAAAACAGTCGGGCTTTCATTTTGCACTATTTTACACGCACAATGTAATGTATTTTTAAAATATCTCAGGAATGAAAGTTGGTTGATATAATATTTATCCCAGAGTTAAACTTTCTGAGAGGGAGAAAGCTATACTGGCATTCCAGAAGTTTAAAGGAACGCTCTATGTTCTTCCCATGTTTATTGGAGTGAAAGGTTTTTTTTAAAATCAAAATGCTACTTTAAAATATTGTCTTTAATCACTGTATATAAAACATTAAACTATAATGAAATAATTGGAAGTAAAGGAAAACCATAAATAAATATGTACACACATACATATACATATACACAGATATATGCTTAGTGCTTAGTACAGTACTTGGCATAGAGTAGGTCTGTAATAAAAGTTTATTAATGTATTTACACATCTATACACATAAATATCGTGTATGTATACAATGCCCTTACATATATGTACAGATATAAGTACAGGTGCTCCATCACACCATCCATCAGTTATAGCAAATGAAGAAGTTTTGAATGCTCTGGATAAGTTCACTTACCTTGGTAGTATACTTTCCAGGTATGTACACATTGATAATAAGGTTAATGCACGCATTGCCAAAGCTAGTTCAGTGTTTGGGAGGCTCTGGAGGAAATATGGGAGAGAAGAGAGATGATTGACTACCAGACTGAAGGTCTACAGAGCCATGGTACTGGCCTTATTGTTGTATGCCTGTGAAACCTGGACAGTCTACCAGCAGCATGCCAGAAAACTGAATTGCTTCCATTTGAATTGCCTTAGGAAGTTTCTGAAGATCACCTGGCAGGATAGGGTACCAGACACTGAGGTCTTTACTTAAACAAAACTGCCAAGTATCCAAACTCTGCTTCAGAGAGCACAACTCTGATGGGCTGGCCATGTTATACAAATGCAAAATGTATGCTTGTCAAAAAGATTATTTTATGGAGAACTTACACAGAGCAAGCATTCACATAGTGGTCAGAAGAAGCAATACAAGGACACTCTCAAGGTCTCTCTTAAGAACTTTGGAACTGATTGTGTGACATGGGAGACACTGGCACAGGATTACTGAGCATGGTGTGCTCAGAGAAGATGCTGTGCTCTATGAGCAAAGCAGAAATGAAACAGCTCAAAGGAAACACAGGATACACACATTTAGAGTATCTACTCCAAATGTTCACAGGGACTATTTGTGCTCAACCTGTGGCAGAGCATTCCGAGCTCATAGTGGTCTGATCAGCTATAGTTGGACACACTTAAACTTGACTTTAGCATAGCGATGGCATTTTGGTCCTCTTCAAAAACAAAACAACCAATCAACAAATATAAATATATTCATATATGTGTGTTCATAAAGCTGTCCACACATAAAAACATACATATTACTGAATGTATATGTATATAAGTAGTATATTGTAATGGCAAGCAAAGAAGTACTTAGCACCTTGTTTCAGCTACTTGAGTATGTAGCACCCTGTTTGAGTTCAAGTGTCTTTGAGCCTTGCCCTGATTATATCAAGTCTTCATTAAGAAACAGAATTTGTGAACCCCACAGTGGGAGGAACTTGCTGATGCAACAGGGAGGAGCTAATGACTATGTATATAAGGAGAAGCCCAAGCTAGAAGAGAGCAGAATGGGGAGAGAACACTTGTGGTGGCAGAATTGAGAAAGGGAACTTTTTGGTGACCAGGTACTCTGTTTGTCTGTTCTTTTTGTGTTGATTTTTGTTTGCCATACTTTGTACAAAAGCTCTGGGACCTTAATAGAAGCCCTGAAAGAAGATTTTCTTGTTGTCTGTTTATAGATATGCTGGAAGAGGGTTTTGGAGGCCCTGGGACTATACTATTTGTGTTGAGTTTTCAGACCTTGTTTGTGGATCTGTGTTGATTTCACGGGCAGTTAGTGAATTGATGATGGTGCCAGCAATGTGTATAAATGTTGTTTTAGTTCTGTTAAGTTTTGTCTTTCCAGAAACAGAAACTGAGAAGGACTTGAGGTGGACTGAACACTGTAAGCTTCAATATGGAACTGGATGAGGAACTGAACTAGGAGCTAGAGGAGGACCTGAGAGCTGCCTACCTGTAAATCCAGGTGATAATTGGGTAGATTCAGGCAGGAGCTGGACCCATGGAAGAGGAATCATGGAATTTGGGAGCCAGCCTCAAGTCAAGATGAAAAAGACTTCTCCTTGGGTACTTAGTGATGACTAAGAAGATCATGATTTACTGTGGCCTCGAGGTGGGAGAATTTTGTACTCCAGAGATTTAAGAAAATGTGACCTAGGGTTGAAGAACTTTGACCTTTGTACTTTGTGTCCCTTAAGGAGGATTGCTTCTTAAGGATGATTGAGTTAAAGACTTACTGAATGATATCTTTTGCTTAAAACTATATGGCCACTTTGGTGAAAACTATGTGGCCACTTTAGAAATAAGTTTTTATGTTATAACATTGTGAATGCTTTACTTTGGTTTCTGTGAATGTTTTGCTTTAATTTTACTGCTGAGTAAATAGAGAGTTCACTATACTATGTGATCAGAACCTTAAAGCTGTTCACAGCAGCAGTCCTCTGAAAAGCTACTCATGCTTGGCTTTACATATGTGAATATAACTGAATATGTAAGCATTTTAATTCTTAAAAAAAGCATGCGAATTTAAGGTTGATGTGGCTGATGTTTTTTGGTAAAATAAAATAAACAGTTAAAGGATTGCCAGATAATAGATGATATGTTATATATAAATTATGACAATATTCTAACACATCCATGATTTCATTAGTAATAGTAACTCAAACATCACACCCTTGAAAACTGTGTAACACCCAATTAAAATTATTAGCTTGTTTTAATCCTAGCAGGTCATATAAAGTCCCATAAATTCCACATGTCACTCTTTCCTCCTTAGGTTTAGGGTGCTTATTTTAGATGAAAAAAATTATGAATTCCTTCACAATCAGTCTGAGACCCTAGTTAAGGAAATTCCTAAGATTTAAGCAGAAGTTACTCTCTTCCTAACTTTATTTCTCTATATATTTAACCTCTGGGCTTTTTGTGTTTCAAACAAAATTTAGTTTACTAAAAATGAAATATAATGTAAGAATAGATTTTTATATAGTGTTTATGGATCACCAGACAGTAAGAAGGAAATTTGTGAAAACAGTCAACAAACTCTCCTTAGGATTTTGTCAGCCCAGATTTTCTGCTCTGAAATGTCTGTAGAACCAATAATCCTCCTTAGTTTCTCTCTTCTTTACCAAAACTAATTGCTACCTTTTTTCCTCAGCGTTTTTCCTCCTAATCTCCTGAATCCAGACTATCTCAATTAATATCTCAGGTATGGACAAGTTTTCTAAACTTATCCAAACACAATTCTTGAGCAACTCACTAAGATTTGAAGGAATTTTCTATACATCATTTCAAGTCTATGAGATTTGAGTATCTCATAAATCATTTTAAGATTTAGTTGGAGCAAATAAGTAACCCCATTGGTACAGGTAGTTGATGAATATAGAGTCTAAATGACTTACCCAGGATTACAGAATTAAAAGTTAGAAGTTGGATTTGAATAGATTTCCTGACTCCACTTTTGTACTCTATTCAAGACATTGCCCTCTCTTCACTATACACAAATTCACATACATATCATATATACACATACTTGCATGTCCATATATGCAGGTATGTACAAAACAGGTACATGTATGTATTTGCATATATGCAACACATATGAATATAACTATAAGAGTTATGTGTAGATATTATCTACACACATACATACAATATATAGAGACATATACATAGTGCATTATGCAATATATGTGTGCACAAATATACATGCATGCATCAATATCTCACATGTGTACATGTACATACCTGTATATATGTATATACATAAATACATGCATATATAAATGCAGAAATAGTTAGTGCACGAGGCCGGCAGATGGAATAGTAAGCACTCTATGGATAGAGTGATAGAGCACTGAACCTGGAGGCAGAAAGACCTAAGTTCTAATTTGGCATCAGATATTTAGTAACTATGACCCTGCACAAGCTGTTTACTCTCTGTCTGCCTCAGTTAACTCATCTGTAAAATGGGCATGACAATAATATTACCTAGTTCCTAGGATTGTTGTTTTAAGTATAAAATAAGTATACGTGTTTGTGTGTATGTATACATACACATGCATGTGTATGTAGGTATATGCATATGTATATGTACACACACTCATACGTATACACACAAAGTGCTATATAATGCCAAGTAGTAATAGTATAAGAGTAGCAACACATGTGTATGCATAGATACATACATATATATATACATGTATATCTATGCATATACATATGTACACATATGGGCCAACTAGGTGGTACAATGGGTAGAGTGCCAGTCCTGGAATCAGGAAGACTTGAGTTTCAAATGAGGCCTCAGACAGTTAACTAGCTGTATGTACCTGGGCAAATCACTTAACGAGTTTCCATATCTATAAAATGTGTTGGAGAAGGGAATGGCAAACAACTTCAGGAACTTTGCCAAAGAAAACCACTTAAATGAAGTCACAAAGAGTTGGACACAGCTAAAACAACTGAACAAGAACAAAATGCATATACGTGTATATCTGTACATATACTTATTTTTCTGTCTCTTTTTTTAAACCTAACTTGTGATTTCATTTGTATAGGTAATTCCCTCTACCAGTGAATTACAAGTATAATATGTTAAAACTTATATTCCAACTCAAGTCTAGAGCAATAAAAAGTTGTTATATGCCCAAGGTCAGATAAACAATATGTGTCCAGGCTGGATTTGAACTGATGTTTTAATGACCCTGAGATTAACTATATATTAGACTACATAATACCATTTCATTGTACATAAAATATAAATTATAATATACATGCACCTGATGGATGAAAATTCTTAGCCCACAGACCATCAGTTGTTGATTATAGATGTCATACTGATTTTCTACTGAGAGTATCAAAACAGAACTTTTAAAAATTAATATTCAGTTGCTAGAGAAACTGACTGTACATCTGTTATTTCATTTTGTTGGATAAAATTAGCCAATGAGTTCACTATACATATTGAAATACTAAAAAAATAGGTGGCAAATTCTTGGCCTCCCTATAATCAAACTTATCTTTCATTTGGTTAAAATAATTTATTTTCCCCTTATAAGTCAATGCCTTGCATATGGTAGAAATTTAATAGATGCTTGCTGAATTCTAGAATTGAACTGAAAGTTACCAATTATTATCAGTTAAGTTTCCAGTTATCTTTTTTTCCCATTTATCTTTTTAAAAGAAAGATAATATAGTCATAAACTCCTATATATACTTTGCAGTAGAATTAGGCAGAAAAATAAATTGTAGGCATACAAAGTCAAAACTGACTAGGGTGGGAAGAAATTGGACAAAGGAGGGCTAAGCTAGTAAGAGTAAGAGATTTGGGCCGAAGTATAATGAAAGGCTTATGGCCTCAAACAAATACCTCATTAAGTATGACAGTGGGGGGAAATAATAGATGTTCAGCTGAACCTAAAATGGTAATATAGTACTAATGTATAGTATAAAAGGTATGAATAATATTGTGATGTATAAAAAGAACAGTATATAAGAAACATGGGATTTTCTTCCTACTCTATAAAAACTCTGAGATATGATATGGTATAGTGGGGAAAAAATTGGAGAAGATCTATAATCAAATTTTGCTAACCTTTTTACGTGGTTTATCTGTAAATTTTATTCAATGGACAATATTTACTATTATAAGATTCAGATGCTTCCAAATTATGAATTTGTTTTAAAGGGTTCAAGTGATATGGAATATATATATACATACACACATATATACACGTGTGTGTGTGTGTGTGTGTGTGTATACACACATATATGCATGCTTCAGCCTAAAGTATTTAATTTTCTTCTTTATTCCTTTATGGTCTCCATTTTAATTTTTCTCTAATTGTACTGAAAAGAATATTATTATATTTAGTTGTATCCAGATATGGGTTCTACTCCTAGAAAGTCATTTTCTTACAGATGATGACCCCTCACCCCACCTCCCAGCAAAAAAAAAAAAAAATCAGGTTTATGATATCTTAGTGGCAAATAGTCTCACTTTCAGGGACTTTAAGTAAATTGTTAAGATGATAAGATAGGGGCAGGAATTTCCAAAGAATTTACAAGACATGTTTATATAGTCACCAATTTTCTTACTAAGGTAATTTACTAGAACAGTAAATCTTTTCTAGCTACAAATCAATTCAATGAGATAAGAAGCACTGTCACTGACTAGAGAAAAAAAAGCAAAGGCAAATCAGTCTGACTACTTCAAGATAGCTAAACATATCTTTCTCTAAAGTTTTACAAGTCCTCACTCTGCTGTAATCTTGTTAAATTGTGCTCCTGAGGCTTTTACCAATACTTTTTGAATATTATTCTTAAGACTGAAGTTAGACACTGCCTTAGTTTAGAATGTACCATGTCAGTTGTTCAATAAACATTCATTCAACATCCACTATGTGTCAGACAGTGTGCCAAAGGCCAGCAATACACAAAGCTTGTTGGTACATATTTGTCAGTTTCTGTCTCATTAGATTATAAAGGGCAAGAACTGTCTTTTGCCCTTTTTCCCATCTCTAGTGCTTAGCACAATGCCTGGCTCTCAGTAGGCATTTAATAAATGTTTATTGATTGAGAAAGAGGAGAAAGGCAGTTCCTGCCCTCAAGAAGCTCACAGTCCACTAAGGGAGACAACAAGCAAACAAACATATATGAAGTGGGTGACATACAAGATAAATAGGAAATGATTACTAGAGGGAAGGCTCTAGAATTAAGAGGGATCAGAGAAAGGCTTTCTGTAAAAGATGGAATTTCAGTTGGGATTTAAAGAAAACCAAAGAAGCCAGGAAACAGAGATGAGGGAGAACATTCCAGCTATGAGGGACAGCTAGAGAAAATGTCTAGAGCAGAGAAATGGAGTGTTTAATTTGTGGAGCAGTAAGGAAGCTAGTGTCAGCAGATCAAGGAGGAAATGTTGAATAGCAAGGTATGAGAGAGCTGGAAAGGTAGGTGGGGCTAGGATATAAAGAGTTTTGAACGTGAGAGGATTTATTATTTGATCTCGGGGGCAATGGAAAGACACAGGTGTTTATTGAGTAGGGAGAGTGACATAGATTGGCATGTTAGGGAAATCACATTAGTGACTATAGCACAGGATGTATTGAAGTCAGGCTAGAGACTTTGAGGCAGGCTGACCCACCAGCAGGCTGTAACAATAATCTAAACATGAAGTGATGAAAGCATTCAATATTCATAATGGTGACAGAGAAGAGAAGAGGGTATATTGACAGGGACAGACAAGAAGTACTTAAGGGTTTTTTTTTGTTGTTGTTTATTTTAATATGAACAACCAATTCTTTATTATCAGATTGATTAACCAGCTAATGGTTCAGGACTCTGCCTTTCTTTCTCCCTGGATGTCAAGCTTTTAAACATTACACTTACTTATTTTGCTACCCACTGGTAACTGTGGTCTAAAGTGTAAGGAATTTCCACTGTAGAGGTCAGGGAACCATAAAATGTTGAGGTTTAAGGTTTAGGGGTTCTCAAGACCCCAGAATACCAACACACTGGGTATGGATATGACTCAAGCCTTCTCTCAGCCAAAGAAAAGCAAAGCTTATTAAAGGTTCACCATAATGGGTAGATTCTTAAGGAGCCTTGGTATCTGTGACACTTGTATTTGACAAGCAGGCCAGAATAATCTGACACAAGGTGAGTCTGTGCTAGAAAATTCTCCGGCTTTTATTTTTCATGGAGGCAAGATGGGGTCTTATATACAGAAAGTTTGTGGGAGGAATCTAGTGGTGATATAGAGGAGGAGTTTGGGAAGGGTCTTCAGGAGGAGTCAAATGAGGTCAGACTCCAGTAATGAGAGATTAAGGGTGGGAAGTAGCTGGAGGCTACCTGGAGGTGACAAACAATGGAGGGCTAGGCTAGTAAGAGTAAGAGATTTGGGCCAAACTATAATGAAAGGCTTATGGCCTCAAACAAATACCTCATCAAATGGGAAGATTCAAGGAAAGTTCAAGGGGGTTCTCAGAGCCAGTGCCTCATCACAACCACTGGTTAAAAATGGTTAAACTAAAATAAGTTCAAGGTAATTTTACCTCTTTCTACTCCCCCCCAAGACATCACCCCCGTATACCATGTGTGTATTTTTCATATATACACATATATATATATATATATATATATATATATATACACACACATACACACACACAACACACATACACACACACATATATGTATAGGATCAGAGCTATAGATCCAGAAGATGCTAGAGAGAACATGTAATTCAACTCCTAAATTTACATTTGATCAAAATTTTGCATGTATATGTGGCCTCTCCCCACTCTCCAAAACAAGCTTCTAGAGGACAAAGATAGTTTTATTTTTTGCCTTTGTATTTCTACCATTTAGCATAGTGCCTGACACATGATAAATGCTAAAGAAATGCTTGCTGATTGAGTGAATGTTGTAGGACTACTTGTGAACATCCAAGATTCTGCTTATTATTGATGAGGTGCAGGCCCTGAAAACCCCCTTGAGCTCTGATTGAATTGTCCCATTTGATGAGATATTTGCATGGGGCCATAAGCCTTTCATTATAGCTCTGCCCAAACCTTTGTTATTATTAGCTTGGCTCTCCATTGTCCATCAACTTCCCATCCTAGAGCCTATCAAAATACCTATACCCAAATCAACTGTGATCTGACTTTATCTGACTCCTCCTGAAGATCCTTCCCCAAACTCCTCCCCTAGACCACCTCTATATTCTCCCACAACCTTTCTGTATATAAGTCCCCATCTTGTCTCCATGTGGTATGAGAGCACCATAGAATTTTCTAGCACAGACTTACTCTTTGTCCAATGCAAGTGAACTTTTAATGAACTTTTAGTAAACTTTACTTTTATTTAGCTGAGAGAAGACTTAGTAGAATCCATTTGGCCAGAACCAGCATGTTGATATTTTGAAGTCTCAAGCACCCCTAACCCTACCCTAAAACCTCTTCATCATTATTGTAAGATATCTCTGCTTATTTTATTTTGGGCAAGCGTCATCTTTGTCCCACACAGTAAGATGATTATTTTTCACAATTGGGGGAGCTCATCCTGAATCTCACACCTGCCATGCAGGATTTTTAAAGTCCCAACTGCTTCACTCATCCTGAGTCTATTTAATTTACCCCATCTATTTGGGCATGAGGGTTTATTTCTCACAATTATCCATGATAATCTAGAAATGCTTGTAGTTGTTGGGTGTTCACTTTTTTATTATTACCTATTAAATATTAAATTCAAAAAAAAGCATTTATTAATTACCTTTGGCATATTACGTCCTAGGATTAAGATATAGTGTTGAAACTTTTTTTTTTTTGTATTTTAATAGCCTCTAAAACATCAGTAAGAATGATGAAATGGGGAATAAAGGACAAAGAATGGATTCATGAAGACCAATGTTCAAGTCCAATTGATGACAAATATCATCTGTGTGACTTTGGGCAAGTCATTTAACTTTTCAGAACTGAAGTCAACAATCTAATACTTTTCATTTTAAATCAAGAGCCAATCTTTATTAGTAGAGGGACTTTCCACTCCTTGAATCCCCTATGTTTAGCATAGAAATAATAGGTCTGGATTAAAAAATAGAAATGAACAAAACACTAATGCTACTTCTTAAGTTTATGAGAGAAATGCCTTAAAAATGTTCATTGCTTATTATAAAAAAATTCAAGCTTAACTATTTATCCTGAGAAAAACTTTATGCTAAAAATATGTTATACTACAATAATTTAATTTGAACCATTATGTATATTACTAAATGTTCTATTTGTATCATTTATTTTCTAAGTTTTGCATAATTGCTGTTTGCAGAATTCACATTAAATAGTGATCTATCAAGATAAGAACTGTAGTAAAGAAAACATTTCATGACTTTAATATTCTATAAGAGTTGAGCCTTTTAAAATCATTTTGTAATTTTCAGAAGTGGCTGAAGATGCCATGAATTCCAGAGGAGTATATATTTTCCATTGAATGAATGTACAGGTAAACCACAAAATTAAGCTACCACTTTTACTAAAAACTTCTGATCTTATGTGTCTAATGTTGAAGCTTTTACTTATTAATTGAAAACATTAATATGTACCTATATATGTGTTTTATGACTTACTATAAGTAACCTAGTCTTTCAAAATATTTACTCCAAATAGTCTCATTTAGGATTTCTTGAAATATTGCAGTGAAAAATCAGGCTTTGATAAAGCCCTTTGAGATTCAAATGAAGCTACTTGACCATGCCTTAAACCAAATTACTCTGGTTCTCACTGATTGGCCCACAATAGGTCCCAGTCCAAGTCTCATCCTTTGGGTTTTGATGGTTCAGAGTGAGTGTAAATAGAAGTTGTCAATGTTCTGACCAGAAACCCTGAGGTTCTTCCCATCCTAGATTGATTTTTTTTTTTTGACTAGGTAAAAGAGGCCTTTTGGGGGGGAGGGTGGCCTCACTTCTTCTTCTTCTTCTTCTTCTTTTTTTTTTTTTTGCTTTTTCGAGGACAATTGGGGTTAAGTGACTTGCCCAAGGTCACATGGCTAGTTTTTGCGTTAAGTGTCTGAGACTAGATTTGAACTCAGGTCCTCCTGACTCCAAGGCTAGTGCTATTCACTGCACCACCTAGCCACCCCAGGGGCCTCACTTCTTATCTGGCCTGAATCACTGAATGGATGTTGCCTCAGACAAACTGAGACCTGGGAAAGATTGCTTTAAAAAGGTCAAGGTTTCTCACTTCATCAGGGCCCATCTTCAGTGGTCCTGATTTATATCTTGCCAGTAGACCTAGAGGACTTTGGAGGAGAGAGTAAAGCTGGTGACTTTGCACAGCCATAAGTCACTTAAATCCAATTCACTACAAGTCAAGACATCACCTTCCTGATGTCATCTTCCTTTTGGAGAACAAAGTATAAACAAGAAAAGCAACAACATCTTTCTATCTCTCTGTAGATATAGAAATAGAGTTATAGGCATAGTTGTAGAAGGGTATACATTCACATATGAATACGCATATATACACAGAAGTATATATGTATACATATGCATATACCATATATGCATATGTATATGTATATGTACACACTTAGGTTTGTACGTGAGACTTTTAGAGAATATAGGCTCCTTGAGGAAAGAGACTTTTTTTAATTTTTGCCTTTTTATCCCAGTGTTAAGGTGAGTATGAAACATAATAGGCTTTTAATAAATTGTAATTGATGAATTAGTATGTCAGCACCTAATATTTACTTACATAATCAAGAGTTTTCCTTCAAGTTTGGATCATGGAAAGATGAATTAACAAACAAGGAGAATTTAAGCATTCTTTCAAATACTTTATTTCAGAAACACCAACACTTTTTTTTTCCCTTTGAGAGCAGTTGGGTTCAGGACCTATGAATGGATTAAGGAAAACCCAAATGTAGCAACTCCTACTGGTATACTTCCATAATTTATAATAAGCAAGTTCCCTGGATCAAAGAGAGGTTGCTCCTATCAGAGAGGTAATATGTATATAACACAAAAATTGCATCTGTGAAATCCCAGGCTGTTCCTCTGATTCTGATTATTCTATTCAAAGTGCCTTTCTCTATTTAATTCTTCCTCCAATTATACTTGTTACCAAAGACTCTCATCCTCTTCCCTTATTTTCTCTCTTAGTAACCTGAGGACTACAATATTCAGGAAGGCTATCTTGGATATTAGTCAAGAGGTCTAATAAAAAGTATTCTGTAAGAGTTCTAAAAAATAAATGTGAAGAGTTTATGGAAATGTACTTTAAAACAGAAAATCCTACCTCAAAATAAGAGGATATCAATTTTTAGGATTAATTGCTAAATAGTCAAGCAAGATAAAATGCACAAAATCAAGGATAAGTTTACAGGAATTGAGATAAAATTCAAGTAATGGTATTTCACAAAGAAGCACACATTTTAAACAAGTGTCATTAAAATAGTTTGTGCAGTTGTAATATAATACAATAATATATATGACATGGCTTTAGTACAAATGTACCTTTATTCACACATTTTTAATTCTTAGAATATTTGTCTTAACTTATAAAATTCACTAAATAAATGTACTAACTATTATCAGTAAATTATGAAATATCAGGCAGAATAGGATGGCTTCCCTACAGTAAATGAGACTCATTTGGTTGCTGTCCTTCATTATCTTAAGAGAATCAAAGTAAAATTCCTATGTTAGAAAGGTCAATGTACAATGTATGTATGATCTCAGAAGTCTCTACCACAGGTTGGACACAAATAGTTTAGATGAACATTTGGAATGGAGATGTCTCTAAAACTGCATATTGCATTTATTCTGAGCTACTGCAATTCTACTTCACTCAGAGAACACAGTGCCTTCTTTGATGTGGGCAAGTTATGCTGGATGGTCCTGTGCCAGTTTTTTCCCATGTTTCCCAACTGATTTCTGTCAGCCTCAGCAGAGTTTGTTCTAAGAAAAGACAAACAAAATTAGCTTGTGTCCATGTTTTTCTCTCAAGCTAGATGAAGAGGTTCCTCATAAAATGATGAGGTATAGGGTAGGGGTGCTCAAGACCCCCAAAAACCAACATGCCAGGTCCTGCCAAATGAATTGGACTTGTCTTCTCTCAGTCAAAGAAAGGCAAAGTTTATTAAAAGTTTGCTTGTATTGGACAGAGATTAAGTCTGTGCTAGAAAATTCTATGGCACTCTCACATCACATGGAGACAAGCTGGGGTCTTATATACAGAAAGGTTGTGGGAGGAATCTAGGGGTGGTCTAGGGGAGGAGTTTGGGGAGGGTCTTCAGGAGGAGTCAGATAAGGTCAGATAACAGTTGATTTGGGTATAGGTATTTTGATAGGCTCAAGGATGGGAAGTAGATGGACAATGGAGGGCCAATCTAATAATAACAAAGGTTTGGGCAGAGCCATAATGAAAGGCTTATGGCCTCATGCAAATTCCTCATCAAATGGGAGGATTCAATCAGAGTTCAAGGGGGTTCCCAGAGCCTGCAGCTCATCATAGCAACATGCCATGGGAGTCACAGTCCAGAACTGGGCCCTGCTAAGGGAGTCAGTCCAGAACTGGCTTGATTTGGGGATTGGGGTATCCATACTTTTTCAACAGAAGCTGATATCACCCCATTATTGTTTTGCCCCCCAACAGAGGAAATACCTCTTCTGTCAGACAACCCTCTCACCATACCTGACAATTTTCACCCTTGAGCTATCTAGGCAGAAGAATCTGTCTCTACCCAAGCCTGAGCAGAACAAAATGGAGCTTCTGTACTTTTGATTAAATCAATTCAGAGTTAGGTTGGAATTTGAGGGGGATAAGGAGAATCAATGCAATCTTGTTATCAGTAATGTCCTTCTGAACTTTGGAAGAAAGGGGTGAAGTTTGGGGGTGGGGGAGGGAGGAAGCTCTGAGTCTCCCAAGATACTGATTGCTAAGAAAAATCATTTTTCACATTCCAAAGTTGTTATTATGAAAGGTTTTGAATGCCACAGAATTTTGCATTTAGTCTTGAAGTCAATAGGGAGCCATTAGAGTTTATTGAATAAGAGAGTGACACAGTCAGATCTGTGTTTTAATAAAATCACTTTGGTGGCTGATGGGAGTATGGGTTGGAGCCAGATATTTGAGATATATACAGACTTACCAACTGACTACTGCAATAGATCCTAGGTGAGGACATAAGGGTATACACCAGAATGATGGCAGTGTCAGAAAAGAGAAGGGGGTTTGAAATACATAACAAATGTGAAATTGGCAGTCAGGTAAGGTATAGATAAGTTTTACATTTGATGGGGTGCAGGCTCTGGCAACCCCCTTGAGCTCTCCCTGAATCTTTGAGGTACAGGCTCTGGGAACCCCACCCCTTGAACTCTGATTAAATCATCCCTTTTGATGAGGCATTTGCATGAGGCCATAAGCTTTACATTGTGGCAGGGCCCAGATCTCTGTTACTAGCCTAGCCCTCTACTGTCCACCTACTTCCCACCCTTGAGCCTATCAAAATATCAATCCATCCTTGAACTGGCCTAGCCCACCACTGTCTGTAGCCTCCAGGTAGCCTTCAGCAACTTTGCACCTTTAATCACTCATTGACCTCATCTGAGTTCTCCTGAAGACCCTCCCCAAACTCCTCCTCTAGACCACCCCTAGATTCCTCCCACAACCTTCTGTATATAAGATCCCATCTTCCCTCCATGTGGTGTGAGAGCACCATAGAATGACCTAGTACAGACTTGCTCTGTGTCTAATACAAGCGAACTTTTAATAAACTTTACTTTTCTTTGACTGAGAAGACTTGAGTCTAATTCATTCAGCAGTATCCAGTGTGTTGGTATTTTGTGGTCTCCAAAGCGACCCTAACCCTCTTTATGGGTAACCTCTTCATTTTTATGTTTCCCTGATACCAGAAACAGTGCTAATCTCAAGCTCTTCTCCAGCTGGGACTGGAAGGTACATAAGCCTCTCTCTTTCCCTAGTACCTTGGAAGTGTGATGTGTGTGTGTGTGTGTGTGTGTGTGTGTGTGTGTGTGTGTGTGTGTGTGTGTGTGTGTGTGTTTTGTTTTGTTTTGGGGGGGAGGGGCTGACCTCTCAGGTCCCGACCTCTCAGGTCCCATTAGGTCAGACAGCTAGGAGGCTGTTTTGTCTTCAGCCTGACCTCAGGTCTTGGTCCTGTTTGGTTATTTTGGAGATTATGGACATGTGGGAAGCTTCTGAAGAATGGAGGACAAGGACAGACGCCCCATCTGGAAGTATAAACCAGATTTTTATTCTCTAGGCACTAGGGAACTGGGAAAACTTCAGGCACTTTCTTGTGGGGGATTTTTTTGTTTGTTTTTTTCGAGGCTTACTCTCAAACCTTCCTTTATGGAGGAAGGGACTTCCAGGCCCTATGCCTTTGGGTTGTTTTTTTTACAACATTGGGGAAAAAAAGTTTCTCTGGAGACTTAAAAAGGAAAAGTTGGTGTTTTTTTTATAACACTGTTTGGCCTAGGTATAGCCTAGAAGATGATGAATCATGGCCTGTTTTGGGAACTTTAAAAGATAATATTCTCTTGCAGTTAGAATCATACAGTCACAGAGAAGATGGTCAGAAGTTGCCTATTTAATGGCCTTTGTTGAACTTTCTCAGAACAAGGTTCTCAGGAAAGACTGTAAGATGCTTTAAGCTAGAGCCTCTCCACAAAGGGGCAACATGGACCAATTAAACTACCCCTTTCCTATGGCTTCAGCCCCAGCCCCTCCCCCTTCAGCAACTCCTGCTCAGGTCACTGAGGCAGCTCGCTCTCCCAGCCCCTTCTGCTGTATCCTAACCCTTTTCCCTTTGGTTCCCCTTCCCTTTTCCTCTAGCCCAACACACTTCATTTCCTGCCTCCTACACCATCCATCTGAAACAGTTCAGCCAGCACCCCCCAGTCACTCTCTCACAAGAAGTGGGACCTCCAGTCTTCCTTCCCAGAGACTGCACCTCATCACATTGACGTTAAAACAATGGTCTTTGGCCTTTTGAAAAATGGAATGAATATAGTCTGGAAGCTGGAAATGAAAAAGAAAAAGAAAAAAAAACAGCTAAAGAGACTAAATAGTGAAGATAAGTAATACTGTACAATCAAACAGTTCAGTTCAAAAAACATTATTTGCCAATGATATGCCAGGGGAGTTCTTGGGCTAGAAATACAGTGAAAATAGCACCTGTCTTTAAGATCTTACATTTCATACTGAAGAAAAAGAAAATATTTACAATGCTATGCACAAGTTATGTAAAAATGAATGGAAAGTAACTTCAAGAGCAAGAAAGGTTTATTATAGGAGCTGATCCCTGAGCTGAGCTTTGAAGAACACACTATGTGTTCCAAGAGGTAGAGATGAAGGTTGATTACATTCCGCATGTGGAAGAACAGTTTTGCAAAAGCCCAGAATATGAGATGGAATGTCATAGGGAACAGTCAGTCAGTTTGAGTAGGCCAGAGAATGCATGAAGTGATGTTATATGAAATAAGACTAGAAAGATAATTGTAACCAGATTGTGGATTTTAAATGCCAAGCTGAGGATTTTGTATTTTCTCCAAGAGAAAATATGCAGTCATCAAAGACTCTAGACATATGCATATGGTGGTGGTGTTGGGGATATAAGGATGATAAAGGGATGGCCTTTATTTAAAGAATAAATTTTCAGTACCTGTAAGGAACATAAATTATAGAGATGACAGAGATCAAGAATTAAGGCTACTGTAATAGTCCCAAGTGGCAAAGATGAAGAAGGACCGAGGCAAGAAGCTTCTTCAGTAGAGAGAAGACAGAGTGGGAACATAACTTTACATCTTACCAGCCATCCAACCTCATCAGTCTACCAAATATGTCTTGATTCTCTCCAACTGCAACACTATTCACTGACCAGTTCTCCAGAAACAATGCCAATAGCCAGGTGAGTTAAGACAGATTTTTATTTTAATTTAGAGACCTTTATTAACAGATGCTTGCAGTTTGTTGACTTTTTTTTGAAATCAAGGAAACTTTTATACAAATTAAAAATGATATTCTTAATCTCAACTTGACCAGATATAAACCAAATAAAAACCTTTAAAGTTGTATTGAGAAAACCAAAACAACAACAAAAAAGGATGCTTGTCATTCTCTCAAAAAAAAGCAAAAAACAAAAAGCAACAACCAAAACTCATGCAGCATAGATAATGCAGATAGTTTTAGTTATCTGGTTTACAAGCAAAAAGAAAAAAAAAGGGAAACAAAAACAAAAAAGGAAAAGGGAAAAAAAGCAAGCACTTAGGTCTGCAGTTCCAAATCTTTTTCTTTTTTTCTTTCATTTCTTATTATTGCTGGAATTTCATATTCCTTCTTCTTGAGTGATGGTTAAATCAGATGATGGTAGAAACGGCATGCCAGCATTTACTCAGTTCAGTTTTGCTCAGCCTTGGGAGTCAATTTATTCTCAGCTGATGATTTGATTGCTTTTAACTGTTTGCCATCTTGTGGATTAGGTTTCTCTGGGTAATTGAAATTACAGTGACACCATCGAAGTCGAAGTGGCTGCTGACCCTGGGTCTTATATTCTTGGTTTTCCTTCTTCATTATCTTCCTCTCCAGGCTGTTTTTGACAAGGAGGGTGCCTGCAGAATTTGTATAGCCCTGGTATCTGTCTAGACTTTGTCCTCAGCTCCCTCTGTCACTATCTGTGTACATCGTGTATCAGCATTTCCCTCTATCACTTCTTGCACTGGAGGGTCGGAATGCTGTGGTGGATGTTGATTTCTGCATGTAATAAGGTGAGATCCAATGCGTGGGATAAGGAGGGTAGCAGTGTTGTTAGCCGTGGATTTCTGGAGCACTCGTCAATCTTTTGTTCTTTGCCCCAATCTTACTTTTCTGGTAATTCTTCTGGTAAAGTCATGGAGGACACCTGTGATGTGGATAGATGTCTATAATGGTGACTGTTGGCTGTATATTTTCTGCCTTGCCTTCCCTTCCAGTGCACACGTGCTGCTGCATTAGCTTCCTCCACACCCCCTTTTCGCTCAACATCCTTAAAACTCCAGTCTATTTCCCACACTGAGAAGGTACTTCCAGGGTTTTTCTTCTTTATGGCAGTCTGGTGTAGAAATACATCTTAACTGGTGTCACTGGCGCCATTTTACTGTTGGCCAAGACTTCTTTGTGATTATCTTGTCCTGGACAGTTGAGGCCATGGTGGGGGTGGAGGGGGGTGGGGGGCAGACGCCCCCACCCCCACTACTGCTGGTAATCTTTGGTTTGCAGTCTGGAATACTAAGGGCTAGGCTGCTGGTGGCTACTTAGTCTCCCCCTTATTACTTATTGTGATGGTGACGGTGACTATAGTGACGGGGTCCTGTTGTGTCAGGGGCTTTGTGATGGTAACTAGGAAGGCAGCAATGCTATGATTGCTCTCAGGGGTCTCTTGGGTATCCTACACTGCCTCAAATGATGGGCTGAATCTATTCTGATCGGCAACTTCGACCTAGGATCTCTATACTACTTGTTAAATAAGTGAGCACAAACTTATCCCACTGTACCCCAGGGCCACATGCTTCATTTCTTTTGTAATATCGCCAAATCCAGCCAGCTTGACTTATCGTTGTAAGAGATCACAACAATTAAACCTAAAGGATTGTAGAATGTATTTTTAAAAATGTTCAAGAATAAGCGTTTGTTGCAACTACAGTAACACATGAGCTCCCCACTTATATCCTGTTGTCTAAGAACAGAAATTACAGAAAAATAACGCATTGAATAGCTATTTTGAAAATAAACAATGTAATGGTTATTTTTTAGAGGTATTTTTAGAATAGTATATTTAGTCTTAGAAGCTATATATAGAGAATCAAGTCTCAAGCCCTCTCTAGTCTCAAGTGATTCCTTATATGCATATATAGGTATTTTGGAAATAACTATTTTTTTCTCTCTATAATACTATTCTGTTTTATAGTAGACATGTGTCCATGCCCATGGGCATTTGCCAACCAACTTCATGTACCCTGCAACCACCCCTCCCCCACTTCTATGCTTTCCAATACTTTTTCTGGGCACAATAGTCAAATTAACATGACTATTGCTTTGGGAAAGAACGTGAAAATAGATAGCTTTAAGAATCAAGTCACCATGCATGTGACTCTAGACCAAAAATCCTTCTGCTACCAATTGTTTGCTTATAGGTTTTTTCTTATTAGAATATAAACTCCTTTTTACAAACTTTCTCACTATATTAATTTACATGTACAGCTTCTTGCATAGTGTTTGACACAAAGTGATTAATAATTGGTTTTGTATTCATTTATTTAGTAATTAAGGGATCATTAATAATCTTGACGAAAGCAATTTAGATCAAGTGGTTAGGTCAGAAACCAGATTAAACGGGATTGAGAAGTGAGTTGAATAGCTTGAGAAATTGGCAGTCATTTTATTTTTATTTTTATTTATTTGTTTGGTAAGGCTTGGGAAGCCTTAGGCAGATAGAAAAGTGAATATGTATCTTTAGTTTGAGCTGGTAATATTCAGGCCTTTCTTATTCCCCCAGATTGCTATTGCCTTCATATCCCCAAATTACTTTGCATTTATTGTGTTTGTACTTCTTTTTATATATGTTGTCTCTACTTGAAAGAATGTAAGCTTCTTGAAGCCAGGACCAGTTTTAATTTTGTCTGTCCCTGACATCTAGAAGACACATAATAAATGCATAATTATTGATTGGTTGATTAAACAGTAGAAGTTAAAGAAGACCCATTACTATTACATACCTTAAATGAAAGATAAATGAAAAAGTCAGAAGAAATGAAAAACTTAAATGCTTTGAGTAAATGATTATGGATGGGATTTTATCTCTTTGAGTTTTGCCCACAAGGTAGGAGTTAAGACACTCTCCAATGAATTGGAAAATGTGAATCCATTTGTAGGACTCAATTGACGGTATATACATTCTGGCCAAGTCTAAATTATTTTTATTTATGCCACATTCCCACAAAATTTGTATATTACTTTTCTTTCTCTCAGGCACTGAACCATTCTCAGTTTTTAACTGGTATTCAAATTTTTTTTACTTTATACTCTTTTGCCTTTTCTTACATCCTATTCTACTCATTCATTTGACCAAATAGTAATATTAAGTGTACCTGTTTTTGTTCCTTCCTTGATTGTTGCTTTTTTTTGTATATGCTGATGTTAATATGTTCATTTTATAATGTAAAGTCCTTAAGGACATTCAGTGTCTTTCCATTCTCTTGCCTCTGTATTAATATACTAGTAGTTGTATTCAAATATATGTAAACACCGGAAATTTAATGTTTGCTGCTCTTGCTGCTGATCTTCCTTTCGGAGAGACGATACTGTCACAGGAATTCATCACACATCAAAATAGCTTAATATATAATAATAGATAATTTGCTTTAGTAGTCATTTTAACAACAGTTGTAAAAAATTAGTTTTTTGGACAATCCAAGGCAGCTTAGGTTACTGCTGAACCTGTTCATAAGTTTGAGCTATGCTAGGTTTGAGATCCATGAGAAAGATAGCAAAGAAAATAATAATGGTGTCTCATATATAGCATGATAGATTGGCCTGAAAGATAAAATAAAATTGGATTATCCAATGTGCATATTTACATGGTTTTCTTACTTTTACTAAAATATTAATGCTCAATTCCTATCAATTTTGGAACACATTTACAATGTTAGTTCCAGAAAGGCTTTTCAATTATAACTCTCTCTTGTGATGCTTGGTATACGTTTTATATTAAAGGCTGCCCTTATTTCCAATTAACAGTAATAGATCAACTTTTTAATCAGGAGCTCTTAGATTAGAAAAAAAAAAACAACAACATTATTTGGTATCTGAATCTTGGCCCTCACACTCAGACCCTATCCTACTACTTTTAATTTCTGGAGTATAAATAGCATTTTCCATTACTTCAAATCTTATTTGCACCAAGGAATTCTTATCAGTGCACACTTTCTACTTTTCTCATTTTAAGTAAGACCAATCACCAATTTTCTTCTCCCTACTCCCTTGAAGTTCTGCAATTTACTTTCTATTCCAGTAGCTCTAGATTTTGGGTGACCTGACGAATCTGTCAAATATTCACACTGAGTGACACTGACAGGCAATGAACTAGTTTTCTCCTTTGCTTCCTTGTTTCCCATGAAAATTCGTGCCAAGAAAAAAAAAAGACTTCACTTCCCATTACTGTACTAACTCCCCCTTTTTCTTCCTGAGGTCCATTTCCCCACTGCTGTCTCTGCAGTTACAACTGCAGCCTAATCAAACATGACTGAAAAATGCAGTCAGACTTATTCAGTATAGGATTTCAACATGGTTTTCCTAAACAACAGAGCCCCAGAAATAACTAAGCCTCCCTTGCAAAGATGTCTCAACTGTAGTGAATAAGAATGGCCAGACCTTTTGGTCATGTCCAATTCTGAAATTGTCATGTATCTTTAGAAGACCACCAAATCCAACTGCCTTTGTCAATATTTTTTTACAACCACCCTGAGATACTGACAACAACAAAAATAATTTCAGGACCGCATGGATATTTGTGGGGGGAATACACATTGAGAATGGGTGATTAAAATGCTTAAAACCTATATCACTAAAGAGATTAATGAGATGCAGTTTGGCATTGGGTCAGCCTTGGAGTCAGAAAGAGCAAGATTCGAATCCGGCCTCTGATTCATACTAGAGATATGACCATGGGAAAATTATTTAACCTTTCAGTACTCCTAGAAGCTCTTTAAAAACAATTATGTTACAGATTAGTTGTGGATTTTCATTAATGGTGATAGTTTACATATGTGGAAATCTGAATGTCCTATACCCTGAAACTTATTCCCTCCCCTTCATCTTCCTTTCCAAAATAAAAACAAAATCCTCACAAAAAAGCCCCACAAGTATAGAGACAGCTTTATAAAGCGATGACTTTAATATCAGGGGACCTGTATTCAAATTCTCCTACTGACTGTACCTTTGTGATGTTAGGCACTTAATATCTCCTGATTGTTGAATTATCCTCAGTTTTCTTATCTATAAAATGAACAAGTTGGATTCGATAACCTCCTAGGTCTCTTCCAACTCTAAAATAATAATCTTATAATCCTAATCAATCTCTATAATCATCAGTTACCCTTTTAAAGATCTGCCCCAGTATGAATTCAAATAACACTTGTTTTGTCACAATTTCTAGTCTGTTCCAGTAACAAATCAGTTAAAATAGGATTCTAGGCCAGAAATCCAAAGGATTTAGAAAGGCCAACTCAGCTCAGTTGTCATTTAAAAAAAATTTTTTTTGAATGAAGAAAAGAAAGGGAGGTTTAGGAAATGACTAAAATGGAATGTTGTATGCAGGTGCCTGAACAAAGTCAAATCATCAAAATGGTAATCAGCATAGTGGGTTTCATTCCTTATGCAGATATCATTGGGAAATAAAGAGAAAAATTGAACTATAAATTGAAATGAAGAATGTTATTTTAAAAATGCATTCTTTAGGAAATCACTTAAAAAATAGATTCATTCATGATTGGATGTCATTTCAATGGCTTCTTTTATTACAAAAGCTTCAACACAAAGCCTAAACTGGTCAATTCAGTCAAACCATCTGGTGACAAAAAACCAGTCCTATCAGTTGTTTGACTGAATTTGTTAGTTGATTCAGTTGAAAGTGCCTGTTTGTTTGGACACAGCTGGATAGACACAGCCACAGTTACTTGATACTTACGCCTAATTTGCCCTTATTTTCAATAATGCCTATTGGAGAAAAGAACAGCATTCAAAAAATATGAATCTGCAGTTTTACTTTGTTAAAATATCAAAATTATGTATCTTAGACCTGTGAGTTATAAGATGATACTAAAAACAGAAACATTTTCTTCTTTTTAGATTGGTCCTAACAACAAAAAGGTAAATTATTTTCTGAAATAGAAAACAGGTCCTACATAGGACCAGAGATCTAGGAACCAAGCTAGAATACAGAAGTAAGCTAAGTATATTCAAATATAATAATAGCAGCTAGAATTTACATAGCACTTTAAAGTTTGCCAATCACTCTAAATGTCATCTCATTTTATATTCATAACAACTCTGTGAAATAGATACTATTACTATTGTTTTCTCTTGATTACAAATAAGAATCCTGAGGATGAGAGAGAATAAGTTCAAATGGATTGTAGGGATAAAACTTGTACCTCCTAACTCCAAATTCAGGGTCCTGACTCCTGTAACACATCATTGTCTCAAATCTACTAGTCCTTTGTAAAGGTTTGCTTTCTTAGTTATTTGAAAAAATATAGAATGATGGAAACAATGAGGACCAAAGTGATTGTGGAATGGTTGAATAGATATTGATTAATGAATGCAATGGAGTACTACTGTAATATAAGAAAACATCAAATACAAGGAGTTTAGACACATATGGAAAAACAGGAAGAGCTGCAGAATGAGGTGAACAGAATGAAGAGAACAAGATCCATATTGACTATAATCATGTAAATTATTTTAGCTCTAACACCAAACTAAGAAAAATTAAGGAAGAATTTTGGTTTTGGAGAGCTGGTGATGAAACATGCTCTCTTATTCTTAATTGAGAAGCAGGGTTAATGGATCTAGGAAGGGGTATTGGTGTTGCTGCTGGTGCTCAGTCTCTTTCAGTCATCTTCAACTCTTTGTGAATCCATTTAGGGTTTTCTTGGCATAGATATTAGGGAGTTTTGCTGTTTCCTTTTCCAGCTCATTTTTACAGATGAGGAAATGGAGGGAAACCTGGTTAAGTGACTTGCCCAGGGTCACAGAGCTAGTAAGTGTGTGAAGCTGTGATGAAATCCTAATAAAATTGCCCCCAGCCCCAATATTCTAATTTCCATATAGGCCCCACTGAACAACAGGCCCACTGCCCTGACCTAGCTACCCACCCCTTTCCCCTACTCAATATCCTAGCTTTTTCACATATGCCTCACTGCTCACTAGAACAACAGGTGTGTCCATGAATGCATACTTTTCACAGAACAGCAAGCATGTCTGTGAGATGGGATCCCAGTCACTGCTTCTAGCTAGCCACTGCTCCTAAACCCATTCCTCATATTTCCCACAGAAACAGCAGCTCAGACAGGGCCACAGTACCCAGCCAATAAGAAAGCAGAACCACCACGATGTCCAGGCGGGATGTGGACTTTCCCTAAGTAGGCACCTTGACAGTAATAGTAAAGTGTGTGTGAATTTATGATGTAGAGAGGCTTATTACAATATCATTATCATACATACACACACCTCTAAATAGGTTTTTCTGTATGCATTGTGAGGAATCTCATGTGCCGTTCCTTTGTGACTGGGATCCCTCCTCTATTAACTAATCCCTTAACAAACCCCTCTTATCCTTTAATATTTACAATTTCTGTTATGTAATTGCATCTTTACCCTATAAAATCCATCTTGCTTTCTCTGAAATTGCTGGTTCCGCTTGGAATTTAGCCCACTTCATGAGAGGTGTCAATTTTAATAAATGCCAATACTTGAATTAGAGGTGGTCTGACTCTGAATGCTTTGAGGGGGTTCCAACACAACATCACGATACCAAAACAGCTGAATTTGAACTCATATCTTCCTGACTCTAGACCTAGTGCTCTATACTTTGTATCACCTAATTGCCCCTAGAAAGTGGTACCCACACTTAGTTATGATTACTTATTTAGCTGATTTTTGCCCCAATGCAAATTCTTTATAAGGAAGGATTAGATGTTTGGGGGTAGAGGGCTCTACAAGGAATGGTATGGTAGATGGAAAAAACAGAAAGGCCAGAGTAAAACAAACAACACAACTAGGTTGAAGTTATTAAAAACTAATATTTTTGAAAATTCAAGAACTGGAAAGATTAATGTTATTAAGAAAGTAAAAACATAATCTATGTTTAAGATTAGTTTAGCTAACCAATTACTCATTTAATTGGATTATTTAATATGGAGTTAATAACTGGGGAATTTGGACAAAACATTAAAACTGGTACAGAAGCAGGCATAATTTCCTTGCCTGAAAAAGGCTAGCCCTCTAAATTACATACCTGACAGACAGAGAAGTACTAGAACAGGCCATCCAAAAATAAATTTCCTCAGAACTAGACTATATTGAATAATAAAGCATGTATTTTTAAATGGGAAACTCTCATCAGACTTAGCTGATTTTGCACAATGAAGGAATACTAAATTTTGATGAAGGAATAGTAAATGTAATTGACCTTGTCATTAACATACCAGGTTCATGTCTCCTTGAGCATATTCTTCTTTTAAGAGAGGGCAGACTCCAACCTGCATCTAGTATCAGAGAGATACAGTTCAGATCTCACTAGGAAACATACTAGCTGTGTGATATGAGAAAGTCTCTTAACATCATAAAGCTTCAGTGTCCTCATCTGTAAAATGATACAGCTGCACTGGTCCCTCCCTGATCTAAATCTATGATACTGTGCATATCTTAGCACTTTAGTTTCTTCTTCTGCAAAATAGGAATAATAATTAAGTTACATTACTCATCTTGACCAGTTCTTCAGAGATTCAAATGAGAAAATATATGCAAAGTATTTTATAAATGATAATGTGCTTTATAGGGAGAGTCAGTCCTAGAAAGTTAGGCCTCCAAAAGCTGTAGCCATTCTCTTTCCTATTGCTAGCCTTCTCACACTTCTATACTTTTTGAAGTACTTGAATGAAGTGCCCCCTTCCTTTAGACTTGTACTTTTGTATTTCTATGGTTTTTCCAAATGTGTGTTTTGCTGCGTAATCTTCAACATGTTCAAAAGAGGGCAATGAAGACAATGAGTTAGTTAAAAACATGCTATTTGAGGATTTTTTGAGGAAGGTAAAGGTGTTTGAACTAGAGAACCTGAGAAACTTGGGGGAGACATGGTTGTCTTTAATATTCCAGGTATTTGAGAAACTATCTGATAGGAGAGGGATTAGACTGGCTTTGCCTGGCCGCAGTGGGTAAAGCTAAGAGGAAAGGATAAAAACAACAGCTTGGTAGATTTCATCTCCTTATTAAGGAAAAAAAATTGTGACAATTAGAGTTGTTCAAGGGCAGAATGGGCTTCTTCATATGAAAGTGAGCTGCCTGTAACCATCGTTTTCAAGCAGCTTGTTGCCAATTTAGCCAGGACATCAGAAAAGGGGTTTTTACTATTCACATATGGGTAGAAGTAGATGTCTTTTTCCAATCGTTCTAATTTTGTGCATTGGATGGGAATCAAAGAATACTTCTGTTCTATGTTAGTTATATGACCTTATACAAGTCATTTAATTTCTCTGGACCTTAGTTTCTTCATCTACAGCCTGGTAGGAAGGAAGGAAATAAGCATTTATTAAGTGCCTCCTACTTTGTACCAGGCTCTGGACTAAGGCCTCTGTTGTTGCTGTTCAGTCATTTTGGCCATGTCTGACTTTTCATGACCCCATTTGGGATTTTCTTAGCAAAGATACTGGAGTGGTTTGCCATTTCCTTTTCCAGATGTGGAACTGAGGCAAACAAGGTTAAGAGACCTGCCCAGGGTTACACAGCTAGCAAGTGTCTGAGGCCATATTTGAACTCAGGAAGATCAGTCTTCCTGACTACAGGCCTAGCACTCTGTCTATTGTGCCATGTATCTCCCCTGCTAAGTGCTTTACAGATCTCATTTGATCCTTATATCAGCCTTGTAAAGTAAATACTATTATTATCTTCTTTTCAAAGTTGAGGAAACTGAAGCAGACAGAGATTAAGTGACTTGCCCAGGATCACACAGTTAGTAAGTGCCTGATGCAAGGTCTTCCTGTCTCAAGGGCAGTTCTCTATCTGTTTTATCCACTGTGTCACCCAGCTGCCTAATATGAGGGAAACGGACTAGATGACCTCCAAGGTACCTTTTAGCTGTAAATCAATGATCCTGTTTAGCCCTTATTTAGTACCAGAGGAACAGTGCCTGACACAACCAGGCACTTACTTACTTAATGTACATTGGTTGTGACTGATATATATCATATAAAATTCATTTAAAGAAATATCCTTTAAATTTTAGGTGTTATATGCTCAGTCTTGCTTCTGACACAAAACAGCTTTGTGACCATGTCAGTTTACTAAAGTTCTCAATGTCTGAGGAGAATCTCAGACTATAAGTTGTAGATGTCTTGTCAATTGGCAGCAATGGAGAGAGAGTTTCCTTTTGGGGAATGTTCCTCTTACAGATGAAATTACAGGTCCTGATGAAAAGGATAAAAATAAAGGGTTCCTGGGTATGTGTATGTATAGGCATGTGTATACATGTCATGTACTTGAAATATGTTGAGAAAGCATAGTGGATAGATTTCTAGGCTTGAAATCAAGGAGACCTAAGTTCAGATTTTACCTGTAATACTTACAGTGTGTGTCCCTAGGCAGATTATTTAACTACAAAATGCCACAGAAAAACCCCTAGAACTTTTCCATTAAGCAAAGACAGGTTATAATTCTGTGTTTGTGAGGGGGACAAAAGCAGACAAAAATTAGTCAAGAAACTGTAAGGAAGGAAAATACATCAAGTGTTAAATTAGTGGATAATTTTACTTGACTTAAAGGGAAAAAATAATTCCAGTGTGAATCAAAATTTCCTTTCTACCTGGAAAAGCCATTTGCAAGACAGGTGTATAGGGACTTTGGGTTCACCCTGCATAATTTACATTTAATTTTATGCACATTTAATTTTTATGCAAATGTAAGAATAATCCAGCTGTACAGACTTGTTATTCTACTCCCCCCTCTCCCCAAAATTCATTGAGTGAAACCAGATGGTTTCAAAGTTTGATCATGGGGAATGCATCTGTTATAAGATGTATGCAAAAGAAAAATGTGTATATTGTATCACCTGTAAGACTTTAATTTTTTTAAAGGATTATCTATGATTTCCTTTTTTTTCTTTAGGTTCAGAATTCTTTGAGAGGCAATGTGGTACAATGGAATGAAAATTGGTTCTAAAGTAAGAGAGCCTGAATTCAAATCCTGCCTGACCCATGCCACCTGTGCAATTTAGGTAAATCTTTTAATTTATCCAGGGGTTCCCTTTCCTCAACTGTTAAATGGAGTTGGATACATGATCTCTAAAGTATCTTCAGAGGGTAGCTATGTGGTATAATGAATAGAGTGTTGGGTCTGAGGTCAGGAAGATGAGTTCAAATCCAGCCTCAGACACTAATTAGCAATGTGACCCTGGGCAAATCACTTAACCGTCTTTGTCTCAGTTTCTTTACCTGTAAATTGAGTTTGAGAAGTAAAGGATAACACAGTCTATAGTATCTTTGTCAAGAAAACTCCAAATGAAGTCATGAAGATTTGGATATAACTGAAATGACTGAACAACAAAGGTACCTTCTAGTTCCTAGGTCTGTGATCATGTGATAAGTATAGGACATTACAGGAAAATGATAGTTTATTATTCTAGAGAATTGCCTCGTATTATACAGATGTTAAATAATCTTTCATAGTCACATACCTTATATCTATCAGGGACAAGATATGAACCCACATCTTCTCAACTCCAAGACTAGTCCTTGCTTTACTGAGCCAGTCTGTATCTACTATCAATAGTTCTCTTTTATTCTTCTGTGACTTGGATATATACTGTGCTTGTATTTTGTTGGTTTTCCTTGGGATACCTGTTTCAGTACTACAAGTCGATCAGACCAACAATGCTTTAATTCCCCATCAGAGATATGAATTCCTCAATCCCTACCCTAATGCCCTATTATGCTCCTAGAGTAAATTTATCCAGAAAACTAATTGAAATGCATTTGTACTGAAATACTTGTACTTTAATAAACTTTTGTGGAAATTAACTATATACTAGAGGAGTAGTTGAATGGGGGTAATAAATACTTCAGTATAATGCAAGTGTAATCTGTGTAATAGGGATAGGGATTAGGCCTGTAATTTAATTAATAATGGGAATTACTAGGTAAGGAAACCCCAACTGCTGAGGCAGGACAGGTCCATCTCTGCAACTTATAGTCTTAGCGACTTTGACAAGAGTATTGGGAGGGTAAGTGACTTTCCCAGGCTTGAACAGCCAGTATGTGTCCCAGGCAGAACTTGAACTCAGGTTTTCCTGAGTCTAAGGCCAGTTTACTATTTCCATTTAAAAGCCCACCTTCCAGAAAAAAGCCTTCCCCATCCCCTTAATTCAAATGCCTTCCTCTGTGAATTACTTGTTATTTATCCTTTACATAATTTCCTTTGTATACATTTGTTTGCTTATTAATTTGATGGAGGGTTTGACTAAAGTGGTTGCTGTCCTTCATTCTTGAAGAGGACCAAAATGACATCACTATTCCTAAAGTCAAGTTTCAGTGTATCCGACAATGGCTGATCAGACAAATATGAGCTTAGAATGTTCTACCACAGGTCTGGCACAAATAATCCATGTGAACATTTGGGATAGATTCTCTAAATTTGTGCATCTTGCATTACTTTTGAGCAAGAGCAGAAAACATTTTCCCATTCAAAGGGTCTGTACGCACAAATAAAAAAATGTAGTATAAAAAGAATTCCATGTTTTTTTAGAGATGACAGCAATAACCAATTTTATACATACATACATTATATATATATAAAAGTTTGCAAACATCCCACTTCAGTTTGATTTAAACCAATGTATGTTTTTAATGTGTTTTCAAGAAACATATATAAAATAAAATATACTTACAAGTGCAGAAAGATAGTCCAATCCGAGATGGTAACAGGCAGATAAAAAGCATGTATTAAGTACTTACTATATGCCAGCCACTGTACTAAGTACTGGCTATACAAATACTAACAAACAAAATCCATGTCCAAATAAAGGGGAGCTGGAAAACCAGGAGGACTGGGAACATGGTGGTGAAGTCCAGAGAGTCAGAAAAAGAATGAGGAAAGGACAGTAGTATAGATAGCCAAAAATTAAGCTATGTATAGAACTTACCAACAGGATAAGGAGGTCAAAAGAAAGGAAGACTTTCCAGGGTGAGAAAGGCAATTGAGTAATGGTGGCAAAATCCAGTCAGAATCAGAGCCAGGAAAGGACAGAAAGATGGCCAACATAAGCACTCCCCTAAATGGAGGCTTCTGGACATCACTTCACCAATTCAACAATGGGAGAAAGGGATTGACATGGTGGAGGGGTGTCCTGTGTTAAGAAGATGGCTGAGGTGTGGTGGCAAATGATGGAGAGCCAGGAGCAGAGCCTCAAGGGGACAGATGGACAAAATAGGGTTTGAATAGAACATGTACAAAGTTGCCTTTTTTGCTTCTGGTCAACCACATATGTGACTGAATACTTCAGTGAATTGGAGATGAAAATCTTCCTTCAATGTGGTGGCTCAACACTGAAAATAATTGGTCATTTAGTATGAAAACAAACCTTAGATGTTCCCTTAGTCCTCTAGCAATCCTGTGACAGTGTGGAGGGGTTGCTACATTAATAGAGAGAAAAGAGAATGAATCTCTCTTTCTCTTCCATGTGGCAAATCTGTCTGTCACTAGAACTTATAATGGTGGGTAGGAGGTGGGATAGGTTTTGCTCTTTCCTCCCACACACATGTGCATGGGTTCAATTAAATGAGTTTGATCTGGGGTTGTTCTACTCTTCATCTCTATGTCTTAGCCTTCTCTGACTTCAAATTCCAGCTAAAATTCTACCTTCTACAGGAAGTCTTTCCCAATCCTTCTGTTGATTATTTCCTGTTTATCCTCTACAATTTATTTGTAAATAGTTGAGATGTGTCTTTCACATTCGATCAGGAGCTCCTCAAGGGCAGGGACTAATTTTGCTTTCCTTTGTAACTCCAGTGATGAGCACAGTGCCTGGTACATAGTAGGGGTTTAATAAATGCTTATTTATCAACTGACTGGATCTCTGACTTACTTTGTATTTGCTTATCTAAGAAGGTGATTGAGCATAAGCCTTGAGAAGTCCCTGTTCAGGTTTGAGGCTGGCACTGTGAATTTTGAGAAGTCCTAGTTGGCACAGGGTAGCTAGGTGGCATAGTAAATAGAGTATGGGGCCTGGAATCAAGAAGATCTGAGTTAAATCTGGCCTCAGATTCTGGGCAAATAAATCACTTAATCCTGTTTGCCTCACTTTCTTCATCTGTAAAATGAGCTGGAGAAGGAAATGATCAACCACTCTAGTATCTCTGCCAAGAAAGCCCCCAAAGGGGTCATAAAGAGAAGAGCACAACCAAAAATGATTAAACAACAACACCAGATATTCAAAGTCCAAGGTCCTTTTGGATATAGATGAAGGGTGGCAATAGAAGTCTCTGCCAATACTCTAGTGTTCTTGGAGAAGACAAAGACCAAAAGGGGTTGACCCAAAAAATTCGCCCATTTTTCCAGAAGACATGGACTTAAAACAAAGGTAAAATATAAAATGCTTAATCAGAAGTTCAGAAAAATTCTCCATGTATAGATATAGTCTTAAATTCCTGTCAATGAAAACCGAGTACAAATATTAGTTATAAGTTATGTTATTATATTTATTTTTGAATCTTTCTGTTAGTTACAACCCACAAGAGTCTTTTGTGTCAAACACTGTGTGTCTATTATTGTATGTAGAATATAAATGCCTTTACTCTATGTCATTCACATTCTACATTGAATATGTTTGTATTGCAGGACACTCAAACTAGATATTAAGATGGATCAGATGAGCAAACAGGTTAAAACTTTGCTTTGAGAGATGCCTAGTGATCCAACTACAAGTCCATGTAAAACATCAGAGAAAAAATATATATCTATAAATGTGTGTATATGTATATACATATACACATGTACACACATAAATGTGAAGTGTGTGTGTATATATCTGTATGTATATATCTATATCTATCTTCTAGCCACAAGGAACTGAAGTAGTACTTGGAAAAGACTAAACAAAAGTTATAGAATGAAAAAGTTAGGGTAGAAAGAATGGCAGGAAAAATTAATACCTTACAACAGACAGTGGAAAACTTCATGAAAATCAAATACTCTTCAAATTATAATGGGTCAAAGAAAAAAAACAAATGATACAATAAAAAATATTAAAACAAGTTTGAAATAAAAGACCTGGAAGAAAAAGTAAGAAATGTTAAGAAATCTCTCTCTCTCTCTCTCTCTCTCTCTCTCTCTCTCTGTCTCTTTCTCTTTCTCATACATACACACACATACACAATTGGAAAAGCATGAAAAAACCCCTAAATAACATATTTCAAGAAACTGTAAATAAAAACTATCCAGAACTCTTGAAAACAGAGCACAAAGTAGAAAAAAAATTGTAAAAATCCATCCACCAGTCACTTCCAGAAAAAATAAAATCCAAAATGTAAATTCCTAGGAATTTTATGGACAAAAATCCTGATGTTTCACATTAAAAATTAAATATTCTAAGCAGTCAAGAAAGAGTTAAGAAAACAAATAGTCTGGGGCGGCTAGGTGGCGCAGTGAATAGAGCGGCCCTGGAATCAGAAGGACCTGAGTTCAGAGCCGGCCTCCGACACTTAATCCGCACAAACAAAAACCTAGCCCTGTAACCTTGGGCAAGTTACTTAACCCCAATTGCCCTAAAGGGGCGGCTAGGTGGCGCAGTGAGTAAGAGCACCGGCCTCAGAGTTGGGATGACCCGAGATCAGATCCGGCCTCAGAAAATGAGCACCCACGCATAAATAATGACTAGCCGTGTAACCTTGAGCAAGTTACTTAACCCCAATTGCTTTAAAAAAAAAAAAGAAAGAAAACAAATAGTCAAAAATAAGGAATACACAAGACATAGTAGTTTCTACAAATAAAGAAAATGAGAGCATAGAATATGAAATTACAAAAAAACAAAAGGCTTACAAATCAGGATACATTATCAAAATTAAATGCAATACTAAAGGAAAGGGGGAATGGATATTTAATGAAGAGGATTTTAAAGCATTTCAGATGAAAAGGTCAGAACTGTGTAGATATTTCAAAATGGTAGCATATGTACAGAGAGAAACATAGAAAGGTAAACATTTTAAAAAGGATACATAGGGATGAATGATTTACATGTTTATAGAAGATAAAATATAAATGTCTTTCTCAGAAGCTCAATATCTTTACATATTATAAAAAAAAGGTAAAATGAAAGGGAGTCTGTGAATGAAATAGATAAGGAATACGATATACAGAAGAAACCAAATGCTGTAACAAAATGTTTGATAAATTCTAAGATCTCAGTTACTAGGGGAAAAACTCAGTATTTGATAGAAACCGTTACTTGGCCTAGCTTTAGATGATCACATTCTAAATTAGAAGATCAAGGAAAAAGATCGTATTTCAAATTTATGGATAGAGGAAGAAATCATAGCCAAACAAGCAATTGGAAATTTCACATGATAAAATGGACAATTTGGATTATTTAAAATAAAAAATAAAATTCTTAAACCTAATATAATTAAAATGAGAAGAAAAATATGTACATGAGAAAATATCTATAGCAATATTTTGATAAATGATGCATATCTAAGGTATTTAAAGAACTAATTCAAATTTATATGACTTGAGTCATTCTGCAATATATAAATTATCAAGTGATATGAATAGGTGACTGTCAAAGGAAGAAATCCAAGTTATCAACAATCATGTTAAATGTTTTAAAACGATAATACTTACAAAAATGAAAATTAAAGCAGTTTTGAGGTTCTACTTCCAATCCTTTATGCTATCAAGTTTTTAAAAGCAGAGAAAACTTATAAATGTTGAATGACCTGCAGAAAACACAAATAAAGAGGCAAATAAGTATACTGTTGTTGGAGCTATGAATTGTTCTAGTCATTCTCTAAAGCAGTTTGGAATAATGCCCAAAGAGTTACTAAGCTGTGCATGCCATTTGATCTAACTATGCTATTACCGACACTATAGCCTAAAGAAATCAATGAAAGACAAGAGGAAAAATGTATAAAGCACTTCTTTAAAAATTGGAAACTAAGGGAGGTATCTTCTAATTAGAGAATGGCTGAGCAAATTGTGATGTAGGGAAGTAGTGGAATACTATTTTCCCAAAGAGATTATGAAATGGTCATTTTCAGAGAAAATCTCTCCATCATCTTAATCATTTGATCACCGAATCACAGGGAAGTGAGTAGAACTAAGAATAACTTATGAGATAATAACAATATTATAAAGTAAAAACAAGTTTGAAAAGCAACTGTCCATTCAAATAATAACTCTAGGTCCAAGTGAATGAATTAAACATGTCACTTACTACTTCCTGCCAGAGAGATGATGAATTTAAAATCTAGAAAGAGGCATCTATTTTAGGCCATGGACATTATGGTAATTTGTTTTTCTAGACTACGCATGAATAATCTGAAGACTTTATTTTCATTCCCCTTTTAAATGTTTCTTTAAAAACTTTCTTTTCAGGGTGGCTAGGTGGCACAGTGAGTAGAGTGCTGGCCCTGGAGTCAGAAGGACCTGAGTTCAGATCCGACCTCAGACACTTAACACACACAAACAAAAAACCTAGCCGTGTGACCTTGGGCAAGTTACTTAACCCCATCTGCCCTCCAAAAACAACAACAAAAAAAAACTTCCTTTTTTTTCAAAAGGAAAAAAATATATAAGAAAGAGAAATTTGATCCTTCTCCCCCTAAAAAAAAGAAGAAAAGAAAGCAAAGAGGATCATTGAAGCGTTTTTAATGGCATAGTTGAGAACAGAAGGATATTCAGAAGGCAGGCAAGACAGCTTTATGGGGTAAAATATTGAATTTATTAGGTACCTGAAAGGTAGCAAGTTGCATATGAGGGAATCATGATTTCACACATAATATTATCTTCTGTACTACTCTGTATGTGGGAGTGGTCTCTTTTTTATAGTTCATTAAATTTAGAGTAAAAAAAAGGTTCATATGGCATCATCCTTATGACTTTCAGTTATTTTATTAGAGACCTGGGGGTATTTTGTTTAATAAAAAAGTTGCCTATAAAGTTGTGTAATTTTCTTTCTGTATTTCAGTTTAAGATTTCCTGACATGATGGAAATTGAAAATTTTAACCTATTTGCTGCTATGCCTAAAACTTTTTTTATTAAGTTCAGAGAATATCATTTATTCTCATTCTTTCCAAAGAACTTTGAATATGCCTTCTCTCATTAGGAGGACAGAAAGTAGAATGTAACTGTTCTTTGCTTAGATTGGGTCATTTAGAATGTTACTTTGCATAAAGGGATATTTTTAGAGAGATGAAGATTTCCTGCAGTGTTTGATTGGAGGTGGTACATAGCTGAGAAGAGTTGTCCCCACAAAAAAACGAAAATCCAATTGTTTGTAAAATGAATTCAATTGAATTGCAATGGAATTTTAATGGGGAACCTACAGGGTGCCTATTAATTGGCATTCCAATAGTGTACAATCTTTTCCACTGACAACTTGCTTATAGCATTAGACCTGCGTGATGTAACGTTCCTTTTGAACTACAAAGTAACTTAGGACTTAAGACATTTAAGGCATTGCCAAAGACATTTTCTATAGTTATCATTCTATTACTGTATGCTGGGGTTAAAAAGCACAAACTGACCCTCTAGCACTATTATATATTTAATTGGCATCTTCTTCTACAAAGCAAAATACTACTTCTAATACCAATTAAAGTTGCATATATATAGTGTCTTTCTCCTTATGGCTCAAATAGCATGACCTGGCAAAAGGTATACACAAAATATTATCAAAGTAACTTATTTTATTTTTATTACAAAAAAAAATCTTTCAATAGGTATCTAAGAAAATACAGCACTGGTTACATTGCTCCTAACTCTTTTCTGGAGCCAGCCAATAGTTTCTGCCTTCTAGCAGAGAAGTTTTCACTTTTTTTTTTTTTAATTAAAAAAATTGCTTTGGGGCGGCTAGGTGGCGCAGTGAGTAGAGTGCCAGTCCTGGAGTCAGAGGGCCCCGAGTTCGGATCCGGCCTCAAGACACTTAACACACACAAACAAAAACCTAGCCGTGTGACCTTGGGCAAGTTACTTAACCCCAATTGTCCTCCTCCTCCCCCCAAAATTGCTTTCGCTAGCCTTTGTCATATTTAGCACCCTTGTGTCCCAGAGTCATTTCATGGATATAAGTAATTTGCTTTATGAATCTGTTGTGATCTGTTCAGCTAAAGGTACCTACCTAGAAATTTGTTCAGTTTATAAATCTGTCCTCAGAATCTCAACTATATCCATTGTCTATACCCCATAATTTTATACTCCTGTATATATTTTTCCATATCCATATTGTTCTTTAGTTGTCTGTATGTAAGTCATATGTGCTCAAAAAGAATGCAAAGTCCTTGAAGACACTGATGGAGTCATACTGACTTGGATAAGAAGGTTTAGATCTAGGCTTTGTGTGACCTTCAACAAGTCACCTCACTTCTCTTTTTTATTAAATTAATTTATTTTTAGTTTTCAACATTCATTTCCACAAAATTTTGAGTTGCAATTTTCTCCCCATCTCCCCTCTAACCCCCACCCCAAGATGGCATGTATTCTGATTATCCCCTCCCCGAGGCTGCACTCCCTTCTGTCACCCCTATTCCTATCCCCCTCACTTTCTTATAGGGCAAGATAGATTTCTATACCTCATTACCTATATATCATTTCTCAGTAGCATGTAAATAACAATTTTTAACATCTATTTTTAAAACTTTGAGTTCCAAATTCGCTCCCTTCTTCCCTCCCAACCCACCTTCATTGAGAAGGCAAGCAATTCAATAGAGGTTATACATGTATAGTTATGTAAAACATTTCCATAATAGTTTCAGTGTGAAAGACTAACTATATTTCCCTCCATCATATCCCACCCCCCATTTATTCTATTTTGTCCTTTGACCCTGTCCCTTTTCAAAAGTGTTTTCTTCTGATGATCCCCATCCCCAATCTGCCCTCCCTTCTATCATACCCTCCCCCCCAATATTATCCTTTTACCCCTACTTTCCTGTGGGGTAAAATACCCAAATGAGTGTGTATTTTATTCCCTCCTTCAGCCAAATCTGATGAGAGTAAGATTGAACCACTCCCTTTCATACCCCCCTTTCTCCTCCATTGTAACAGCTTATTCCTGCCTCTTTTATATGAGATAATTTACCCTATCTTATCTCTCCCTTTCTCCTCCCAATATATTCCTCTCTCAACCCTTAATTTTATTTATTTTTTAGATATCATCCTTCCTATTCAACTCTCCCTGTGCCCTCTATCTATCTACCTATCTATCTATCTATCTATCTATCTATCTATCTATCTATCTATCTGTCTGTCTGTCTGTCTGTCTCTCTATACTGAGAAAGGCCTCATGAGTTACAAATATCATCTTTCCATGTAGGAGTGTAAACAGTTCAACTTTAATAAGATCCTTATGATTTCTTTTTCCTGTTTACATTCTCATGATTTTCTTCATTCTTGTCTTTGAAAGTCAAATTTTCTATTTAGCTCTGGTCTTTTCATCAAGAATGTGCTAAACTCCTGTATTTCATTGAATGTCCATATTTCCCCCGAAAGTATTATGATCAATTTTGCTGGGAAAGTGATTCTTGTTTTTTTTTTTTTAAACAAATGCTTTATTAACTTCTGTTTTACATCATTCATTTCCGCCAGATTTTGAGTTACAATCATTTCCCCCCCATTATTCCCCTACCCAACCTCCCAGAATAGCAGTCCCACAAGATATAGCTTCCTCCAATCTGCTCTCTCCCATACCTTCTCCCATACCCCCATCGACTTTTCCATTAGAGGAAGGTGAGTCTTTGCATCCCAATGCCTGCACATCTTATTTCCCTATTACAAGCAAAAGAGTATTAATAATAGTATTTATATATATTTGAAACATTTAATGTTACGACCTCAGATTTCAGATCCATTTCCTTCCTCCCTTGTCACCCATTCCCTCTTGGGAGATAAGTAATTCAGTATATATTGTACATGTCTAGCTATGCAAAACATTATCATAGTAGATATATTGTACAAGGCTGGTTATAATTCCCTCCCACTCATCCCACCCCCCACCTGGTCCATTCCCTACATGATCCTGTCCCTCTTCTATAGTGGGGACTTCCAACCTCCCCTCACCCCAAGGATGCCCTCCCATCCATCATCCCTCCTCCCATCCCCCTTCCCCCTATCCTGCTGCAGTTGAGATATCCCATTTAGTTTGTATGTCATTTTCTCCATGAACCAAATTCAAAGTGAATGTGGTTTTGCCTTTTTAGCCTTCCTTATGCTCTACCTCTTTTGCAACCACTTCCCCTTGCTTCTTCTGCATGGGATAGTTTACACTACCCTGTCTCTCCCCATCTCCTCTTGCCACTTTCCTCTCTCACCTCATAATTTCATCCCTTGAGTATTCTCCTTCCCAACAAATTCAACCTATGCCCTCTATCCATATATAACTGTAACCATATACACACACATTCACATATGTATTCATATGACCACACCCCCTTCTTCCATTATTTTCATAGTGAGAAAGATCATCAGTCACAGTTATTGCTTTTCCATATAGGAATGTAAATAGTTCAACTTTGATAAGTTCCTTTTGATTTCTTTTCCCTGATTACCTTCTCAGGCATCTCTTCCTTCTTGTGTCTGGGTGTCAAATTTTCTATTCAATTCTGGTTTTTTCCTCAAGAATGCTTGAAACTCCTCTATTCCACTGAATGACCATATTTTCCCCTGAAACAAAATACTCAGTTTTGCTGGGTAAGTGACCCATGGGTTCATTCCCAGTTCTTTTGCCCTCTGGAATATCATATTCCATGCCCTTTGATCCCTCAGTGTAGAAGCTGCCAGGTCCTGGGCTATTCTGACTGTGTCTCCACAATATTGAAATTGTTTCTTCCCCCAGGGGAGGGAGCCGACGCATTCCCTAATACCAGTCCCAAAGTCCATAGGACACTAACCTCTTACTTTGTCCTAGGCAAGTATATGTTGATAATTCTGGAGTCGCCACAGCTCCTGGTGTTCTGGGGTTCCTCCAGCTGGCTGCTGGCCTTGCCACCCTGGGGCTAAAACCTCAGCTCATGCGGACCTGGGCTCGGCTCGGCTCGGCTCCTGTGCTCTGCGCGCTGCACGCTGCCAGGTCCCAGACCACTGCGCTGGTCCTTCCTGCAGGGCTGCTGGGCTGTCCTCAGCGGGAGTTTAGCTTCTCTGTGTCGTTCTGTGGGTACTGGGGCTCCAGAAGTTGTTCAGAGTCCCCTTTTACATCGTTTGGGGGGAATCTGGGGGCAGAGTGGCTTGGATGAGCTGTTTCTACTCCGCCATCTTGGCTCCGCCCTCAATGTGATTCTTGGTTTTAATCCTAGCCCCTCTGACCTTTGAAAGGTCATATTCCAAGTTCTTTGATCCCTTAAAAGTAGAAGCTTCTAGATCTTGTGTTATCCCAATTGTGTTTCCATAATACTCAAGTTGTTTCTTTCTAATTGCTTGCAGTATTTTCTCCTTGACCTGTGAACTCTGGAATTTGGCTATAATATTCCTAGGAGTTTTTCTTTTGGGATCTTTTTTGAGGGGCACTTGTGGATTCTTTCCATTTCTATTTTTCCCTCTGGTTCTAGAATATCAGGTCAATTTTCCTTGATAATTTCTTGAAAGATGATGTTTAGACTCTATTTTTTGATTATGACTTTCAGGTAGTACAATAATTTTTAAATGATCTCTCCTGGATCTATTTTCCAGGTCAGTGGTTTTTCCAATAAGATATTTCACATTGTCTTCTATTTTTTTTTCTTTCTTTTGGTTCAATTAATAATTTCTTGATTTTTCACAGAGGCATTGGCTTCCATTTGTTCCATTCTAATTTTAAAGGAATTATTTTCTCCAGTGAGCTTTTATATCTGCTTTTCCATTTGTCTCATTCTGCTTTTTAAGGCATTCTTCTCCTCATTGACTTTTTGGACCTCTTTTTACCATTTGGTTAGTCTATTTTTTTTGTTATTTTTTTGGGTATTTTTGGAGTTCTCCTTTAGCAAGCTGTTGACTCATTTTTCATGATTTTCTTGCATCACTCTCATTTCTCTTCCCAATTTTTCCTCTACTTCTCTTACTTGATTTTCAAAATCCTTTTTGAACTCTTCCATGGTCTGTGACCAATCCATATTTTTCTTGGAGCCTTTTGATGTAGGAACTTTGACTCTGTTGTCTTCTTCTGGTTATATGTTTTGATCTTCTTTGTCAGTAAGATTCTATAGTCTTTTTTTTTTACACTGTTTGCTCATTTTCCTAGCTTTTGTAACTATGAGGATTTCCTCTCCACAGCTGCCACAAGCTCTGCCATGCCTTTGCTCCTCCTCACCCCAGGACTGTCACTCAGGACTGCAACCCAGATCCAAGCAGGGAAAAGCAAGAGAATCCTGCCTCAGTGCCAGCAAAGAGATCCTTGCAACCCCTCTCTGATCAACTGCTTCAATGATTCCTCTCCCCCCTCCCCCAATGTCTGTGGGCCACTGCTGCAGCTGTCACTGCCATCACAGCCACCTCTGCTGCCCTGGAGCTGGGGCCAGACCACACTCTTCTCTCACCCAGGTCCACCAGAGTTTCCCCACTGACTTTCTACACTGTCTTTGGCGTTTATGAGTTGACAAGTCTGGAGATTGCCACAGCTGCCAGTGATTCAGTGCCCCGAGGACTGCAATGGTCCTGTCTGTGTCAATGCAGCACTCACGGGACTGTACCCTGCTCCACTTCCAGCCACTGCGATATATTCTTCCTGTCGTTCTTCCAAGTTGTTTTGGGCTCAAGATTTGAGTTTCACTCTCATTTTGTGGGTTCTATAGCTCTAGAATTTGTTTAGAGTCCCTTTTTTTGCAGGTATTTGAAAGAGTTTGGGAAAATCTCAAACAAGTCCCTGCTTTTACTCCTCCATCTTGGCTCTGCCCCACTCACTCCACCACCACCCCCCCGCCCCCCCCCCCAACAGGTCACACACAAGTTACTTCACTTCTCAAAATTCATTTACCACCCACAACACCCAAATAAATAAACTAACAATCATCAACAAATAAATACACAAATAAATGAATGGGTAGAAGGGTGAATGATAAATGAGTGGATAAATGTAAAAATAAATATGTATAAATGAGTTGATATATTTAAAATTTAAGTGCCTACTTTAAAGACATCACTGTTTATTTTCATCATATAAAATATTTATTCTGCTGTACAATGAAGGGATAAAACAGGATGATCTCAGATGCCCTTCCAATCATCAACATGCTTTAATTTTATAATACATGATTGTCATGGCTTTCTATGATAATTTTTCTATGAATTTTATCCTCCAGAGA
Source organism: Gymnobelideus leadbeateri (assembly GCA_011680675.1). Classification (NCBI taxonomy): domain Eukaryota; kingdom Metazoa; phylum Chordata; class Mammalia; order Diprotodontia; family Petauridae; genus Gymnobelideus; species Gymnobelideus leadbeateri. The sequence goes on along the minus strand of WOXC01001419.1, from coordinate 35,755 downwards.
ACCTCTCCTCAGCATTGGGCACATAGTAAGTGCTAAATGTTTAACAGATGCAGTTGGGCTTATAAGAGCACTGCCTAGTTCTAAGCATCATTACCACTCTAATTCATGAAAGGGTTTAGTAAATGAGACTAACAGGCTAAGTTTAAAGGTACACACACCCACACACACACCCACACTCAAATACACCCCTGGATAAAAGAAGGCATCGGAGAGACTTTGTGGTGTTCAAGTACATGAGGAAATATTACAAACAAGTTGGTAAGCAGCTGCCCTCCATTATTTCCGAGAACTGAACAATAAAAAAATGTTCTTAAGTTGTTAACTGAGGAATTTCTTGAAAAATAATTCAGAATTTACTGAACAAAGAAATAGTTAACCATTAAAGTAAATTACTGAAGGAATAATATGTGTATGATGCTTGCCTGAAAGAATTTTCAAAATGGCATAGTTTTAAAGGGAGTTTTACACTCTCAAGTCCAAAAGTAGCTCCATGGAATTTGCATTTCTACCTGTAGTAGACATATCAGCTTTTCAGATAAAATTATTTTTGACAACTGTACCCAGCCATTTATCTTGCATAAATTTATATCTACAAATCATAGTTATTTCAATTGTTATGGTAATTTGACATTATGTTTTGATGGATGTCTATTAAACTCCTTGTCATACATGTCACCATGGCATAAAGGTGACCCCGGGTTCTCCAAGGCTATGCCAATAAAACATCCTTTCAGGTAAGTTATGCCAAGCTAGAAAGGATTGAATTATTGAACCAGTGACAGAATGCATGTCATCTCAGGACTTCTCATCTAAGTTTGGAGAGGGTTATCATTACACTGTATTCTAGATAATGAATTTTTTTTGGATACTTGTGAGTTCCTCATGGAATAGGGACTATCTTTTTTCTTCAATAGCTTTTGTCTTGAGCTGCAATCTATGATAATGGTGGGAGTACAAACACAGCTGAAATCTTAGATCATTGAAATATTAAGTGGTGATTATTATTATTAGATCAAAGAACTAGAATGTACACAAATAATTAATTTCTCTTTCTAATCAGGTATACATGTGTCTTACAAATATCTAGAGAAACATATTGCACTTTCCATGGTGCTAACTAAAAGTTTTATTGTTTTATTATTGAGATTGTTTAATGCATTTTTTGTGTTTTTACCACAAGTTACAATTTCAAAATGAATTTTTAAAGTATTCCATTGTTAACTGTATGTTGATGTAACCATTCAAGCAACCATTTTATCTCTTTATAGTTTACCTTCTTGGGAAAGATCACTTTTTCATGTTTTATAAAAGAAATAACTCTCAATACTGAAAAATATTTGTATACATGCACACTTACATGTTTGTGTGTATATAGCTTTATCTCTCTATCTAAAGTCTTTCACTACTAGATGTTAAAATAGCAGATGATGTATAGATTATATTAAGCCCCGGCACAATGCAGTGGTCCTGGAAGAGCTTTGGAACCAATCAAAAGCGTATGACCAAACATCCACATAGAAAAGAAAATGGGTAAGGCAAGTAAAGAATGTCTGTTGCCCAGATTGTTCCATGCAGTTAGATGAACATCCTCTAGACTATGTTCTTCAGACTATAGACACTTCTGTAATCTATCTGTAAACTCTCTTAGAATTCAAACCTATCCTTACCCTAAATTCTTAATGAAAAAAATGGATATTTATGAATATATCTTAACATATTTAAAATAACTCCTAGTCTTTTTCATTAATTCAGGAGTTCTTATTGATTTATTTTTAGTGGTATGGCCCCCTTTTGGAAGTTGTGGATGTTATGAACCCTTTCTCAGAATCATATTTTTAAACATATAAAATAAAACATACAGGATTACAAAGGAAAATAATTATATTGGGATACAGTTATCATTTTTTTTTAAGTTCAGGAATTTTGGGTTAAGAATCCTCATTCTAAAAGTAAATTATGCCCTCTTATATAATCATTACTAATAAAAGCTATATTATTTATCTTATAGTTCTATCCTTTATTTTCTTGAGTCTTACTTGCATTTCCCCCCATCTCTTTTCAGTGATATTTTCACACAATACTGTCATAAAGGCATTGAAATTCGCTTTCTGCAATAGGAAATATTTAAGGTTTTGTTTTTTGGATGTTGATATTTGATCTAGTTCTATGATTTTTATCAATATAGAGAACCTTTAGCTTGAAAATTTACTAGATCTAGATTGGCAGAACTAGATAGATACATAGATAGATAGATTTCTATAGGCAGATGTATAGATTGACAAATCTGAGATTTTGAGAGATTAAATGACATGCCCATGATTATGCAGCTAGTATGTGTCAAACACACAATTTAAACCTAGGTCTTCCTGAATTCCACACTAGCTTTCCATCCACTATTCCATGTTGCTTCCTTTAGAGAGCAGTAGCTAGATGTTGCAGTGGTAAAGCTCAGGCCTTGGAGGCAGGAATACTTGAGTTCAAATCTGATTTCAAATACTAGCCATGTGACTTTGGAAAAAAACATTTAACCTCTATCTACCTCAGTTATTTCATCTGAAAAATGAAGATGGTCATAGTACCTACCTCCCAGACTTGTGAGGCTAGAATGAATCAACCCATAAATAGCTTTGCAACCCATAAATATATATTTATATATATTTATAATATATATATATATTATATATATATATAAATAACCTATATATATGTTAATTTACTATCCTATTGTTATTAGGGAAGATACAAAATTTCTTCTTTTAAGAAAAATTAAGTAGGCAGTCTTAATTTATTTGTTGTTTGTTTATGAAAACACATCTTAATCTATAGATCAAAATAAAGTTTGCCTTCCAACAAGGTGTCATTTACCAAACATTCAATATTCCTTAAAAAATTCAACAGAGACAACTTTATTTGATAGTCTTCTAATCATACATATCAGGTGAGAGATAAAATAATGAAAATAATAAGAGTTTTAAGATTTGCAAAGTGGGAAATCGGTGCTATTATTATTCCCACTTTACATATGAAGAAACTAAGTTTCAGCAAGTTTAATTGACTTGTCCAGCATCACACAGCAAGTAAATGCCTGAAATTTGATTTGAACTCATGTGTTCCAGATTATTGTTCTACCCATTGGTTCACCTAACTGTTTTAGAGAGACAGAGAAACAGACAGGAATAGAGAAATGTATATGCAACAAAATCATTAGCTGAAGTGATTTAGAAGTTAAATAGAAGAGAGATTCTCTGAATAGTAAGGTCTTTCAGATTTTACTCTATGTAGATGTTGTATTAATAGCATCAAATTCTGAAACATTAAATGGGTCCTGAAAGAGATTTATCTCCACTCAATTGAGTATGGCCAAACTATCTACCCAGCAAAGACTAAGTGGGTAAAGAATATATTTTACTCAGACTGTGCAATGAATGCAGTTAGAATGACAGGTCATAGACCTTCTCCAACAGTATCAATAATTTTGAATGTTCCATTATATTCTGCCTTTAAGCTATACTCTTCTACACCTCTTCCCCAGAAAAGAAAACTCTTTTTGTACTGGATGCTCTTTTATGTGTCCCTCATGTACAACTCAGTGCCTTTCACAGAGAAGGTAATTGATAAATATTCACTTATTTTTTTTAAATCAAATTGAAGAACAATATAATTTATAACTGTTCTCAAGGGATTTGGTTTAACTGATTTAGCGATGTTTTGATTTTCTCTGCAACACTGTTTTATTCTTTTGGGAGATGAAATTGTTTATTATTCATTAATACCATCCTCCATAATGTCTGGAGAATGAATTTGTACCCCAAATCAGTGTTGCCTTTGGTTTCCAAGTCTTCTGTTCTGCGAAATTTTCAAATGTTTTTTGAATCTGAACGTTTCTGGGCTCTGTTGGATTCCATGATGCAACAACTCCATTTTGCATCAGTGAAATATCTCTAATAAATGGTATAATTAATACTCAGTGGCTTTAGTTTTACCTGCTTTTTATCCTTCATAAGGTAAAATTTGAGCTGAAGCTTTTCTAAGTAAAATATCATATATATTTATACCATATGTATGTGTCTATATATGCTATATACATATGTGTGTATGTATGTCTATCATTCTGCCTTTCTGCCTTCAATTTACAAATGAAAAAGCAGAAATGACTTGGTTAAAGGCTAACAATTTATTAATGTCCAAGCCAGGATTAGAGCACAAATTTTCTGATTCTTTGTCTAGTGTTCTTGATTCAAGCATGACTAATCAACAACTGAACCATGTCAGTTCTTTTTAAAATTATATTGGGGAAAGAAAGTACCAGAGGCTCTTTAAATATCTCAATTCAATGGTCAGTAATCTTTTAGGTGAGAATTTCTTTCTTATGTCATACTACAGCCTTTCTTCCCGAAACTGAAATACATTTTCCTTTTTCTTAGATATTCTTCTTTATCCCCTTTTGATAATTGTCATATATCCAAATTATCTTCCTTGCCCTTCACTTTTTCAGAAGTAGCTCCAAATTTGAAAGCAGTTTTAAATAGTACCATTTTCTAAAAGCTAGATGTAGGTTAAAACAAATCCTATTCTCTAGAGAATAACTAGACCTTCCAAAAATCTCTCTCTCTCTCTCTCTCTCTCTCTCTCTCTCTCTCTCTCTCTCTCTCTCTCTCTCTCAGATTTGAATAAAGGTATTTGGGAAACTCCTAAACTTTGATGGAACTCTTCTTACATAATCAGCATGCATTTTACCAATCATTCCCTTCTTTGAACTTTGTTCAAAAGCAAAAGATTAACTGAGTTGTTGTTTTTTTGTTTTGTTTTGTTTTGTTTTTTTAAAGAAGCTTGTTGAATTTTAAATCTTTTGTTTGAAGGCTGAAAGAGATCGTTAAAGATTCTAAAAGAGTTTTCATCTATATTTGTAGCAAATAATTTTCCATATGTTGAAATCTCCCACATATTTCTAGAATTATACTTATATAACAACACTATCATAGATTAATTATGCAATATGAAAAAGTGAATATCTTCTCTACTTTGGTTTGCAACTCAACAAAAACATTTGCAATTTGTGATATTTGTACTTAAGGTGGCATGAAATATTCCCTATTATCTAAGATGGATTTTAAGCATTTTTAAAATCCCTCAACTTTCCTCCCCATCCCTTACCACTGAAAGAAATCACTTAAGAAACACGTGTGCATAAATATTTGTTTGTCATTTAATGCCTATGTGTTTTTTGATAAGAGACTAAAGCTCTTTGGTCTTTATAAATAATAAAAGGATGACATTTATGTAGCACATTATGCAAATATCCTTTCAAACATTATTTTATTTTAGGCATACAAGAATACTGTGAGGCAGCTAATGTGAGCCTTATTATCCCCATTTTACAGATTAGGAAATTGAGAGTGATAGGTCTTAATTCACTTGTCCATTGTCTTATAGCTAAGACTTGAGCCTAGATCTTACAGTTAGGACTTCAGCCTAGACCTTTGACTTTGCATCCAATGCTATCTTCACTAGAATACATGATCCCTCTAGCTAGACACTAAATATCTAGATCGTGCCAATCAAATGTCAGCAAAAACTTTATGCATCAACAGACTAGGAGGTTATGAAAGGCAGTGTGATATATGTAGATAAAGAGAATTAAGCTTGACTTCATAAGATTTGGAGATGGTCCAGCCATTGGTGATTACTAATGTCCATGGCAATTGACTTAACCTATTTGGATATCAATTTTTTCATTTAAAAATATGATAGTGATTCACTTTATACCTGCTTCCTCAGATATTTGTGAAAGGTATACTTTATGAAGTATAAATTGTCATATCAGCTAGAATTATTTCCTAGTTAGAAAATAGTTCACTCAACTCAACTGTGGAATCTTCCCCGACCCATCCTGTGCTAACAATAATAAGTGACATTTATATACAATTTCCAGATTTGCATAGAACATTTTCTCATTTTATTCTCTAAATAATCCTATGAGTTAAGCACTATAGAGCTTTATATTACAGAAGAAATGGAAGTTCAGAGAGATCATCAGTTGCCTAGGATAACAGAACTAATAAGCATCAGAAGTGGTATTCAAACTCAGATATCTCCTGACTCAAAGTCCAGCCCTCTTTTCACTGTATCATGTGGCCTTTTTCATAATAACTAAATTATGAATTGTCACAGCCAGTCTACAGATGGTCTCTCTGTAGTTAACGAGGCCAATGGTGAAAAAACTATTATCAGGACTGTGAAAGAGATGAATTCTTTTGTCTTAAAGAATCTTTCCCCTTTCACAAAATGCAACTATTTCCATGAGGGAATATAAGCCCTATATGCATAATTCACTGTTTATTTTCACAATAATTTCTCATATATTATCTTTATCCATATAATTCACATCTCTGTAAATGAGATGATTATGCATCAACATTGTTCCTTTAGAATTAATGAGCCTTATTATCTATGGAGCACAGTACTGGTCTGCAGTCAGGTGATCTGGCTTCTATTTTCCAATAATTAATAAAATTAATAATAAGAACAACAACAAAAATTTATATAGCACTTTAAGGTTTGCAAAATATTTTACAAGTATTATCTCATTTTATCCTCACAGGAGCCCTGGGAGAAAAATATTATTATTATGCTTATTTTACAGATATTGAAACTGAACAAATTTTTTACAGATATTGAGGCAAACAGAGACGACTTGCCCATGATCACCCATCTAGTGTCTGACTTTGAATTTGAACTCAGGTCTTTCTGACTTCAGGTCCAGTGTTATACCCACTGTCCCACACTGATATTTCCTTTAAAGAATATCACATATGCATTAAATGCCTACCGTTATATAAAGCCTTACATCTGACACATTGTTTTGGAGTAGAGGTAACTCTGGGTTCCTGAAGGCTATACTAGTTGAGCATTAGCAGAAGAGGTTTCTATAATGCTAAAAGATTTCAAGAATAGTCCTGATAACAGTTTTTTTTCACCACTGGCCTAGCTAACTACAGAGAGTCCATCATTAGTAGGCTGGCTGTGACAACCCATGAAAACATATATATGCCTGTAATATGGGAATAGAAAAATCAGGCACTTTTCATTGCTATTTAAAATTGTGTTTTCTAATCTGCATTCATTGAAGTACTGAAAATGGGGAATAGTTAAAGCATCAGAAGTGGGATTAGGCAGCAGATGATTTACTATAATTTCCATTTATAGTATTGGAGAGTGTTAGACTGCAGTTAATGGCTGAATGATTAAAAAACAGAATTTGAACATTTATTCTTGAAACCAAGAAAAGATAATGATTGAATCATGCATTTTGGTCAAAAATCAAGTATTATTTACAATCAATAAATGCCTGAAAGCTTCTTTTACTTGGTACAGTGATACAGTGTTTTTAATTTTCTTTTCTACTCCAATACTATTTCCCAAAGAGCCCCAATTAAAGGCAATGATTGGTTTAATGTTTCATATCCAGCACTTTGGAAAGATATCCTTTATCCATAATGGTTTCAAAATAAAACTCACAATCTTACTGAAATAACAGGACATTACCTTGCTGTAAAGATCTTAGAGTTTTTCTAAACTGAACAACTAGGTCTGAATTTAAAGTAGTTCTTTAGGACAGCAAAACCCAAGGAGGAACCAAAAAATATGTTGATCTGGCTTCTAGCAAGAATGGATATTACATAGAATTTCACAGTGATCTGAAAAATGTGTGATTCTCTTCCCCTTGGCAACCTTCTCGATAATTGCCAGTTGCCCAGTCAACTTCACCTAAGATCATACCTTGGGGGAATTTGATCCCTGGAACTTTGCACCCCTCATTGCCTCTTTTCCTATCACAAAATTCTAATGTGTTGTCAAAACTTAACCAAAGTCTACATTTTTAAAATATGATAACTAAATGGAATAAGTATATAATGTACACATACATATACATCCATGTATATATGCACACATACATATTTTATATATATATATATATATATATATATATATATATATATATATGTAATGTCTTATAAGAAGAACTATGGTCTTCTGTCTCTCCTTAAACCTTTCCAGTATAGCATACTACTTTAGTAGTTGTGTGAATTTATGTAAGTCACTATAGCAGCAACACAACATTCACAGCACTTATGGCAGCTATGAATACACTGGCATAATTCTGAATCTTAAAATATAACAGACTCTGCACATGGAAGACAGAATTGAAAACATTTATTCAAACACAAGAAAGCAGAATCCCACCACCAGAAATCCAAATCTATTATAGCAACAAAGAAATCTATTCACAATAACAATGCAGAGGGTACCACCATCCCCAAGCCTTCCCCCTTCTAGGGCCTTCCCACAAATGAATATTCACAGCTCACTGCCTGCTTCCTCCCCCTTTCTCAGCTCTAGCTGCTCTGACCAACTTCTTCTCAGCTCTCCTCCACCCTTCCTGCTCCACCCTTCCTGCTCTACCCATTAAGCAAGCTTCTCCTACCACAGGCTTTATGTGACTCAAACTCATGTGTCTTAGGCTTCCATCTGGCTTAAGCAGGTCACATGGGCCTATTAACTGATGGGAAAGATCTTTCCATTTACATTACCATTACAGTCACTCAACTTCTGTATACCTTAATTACCTGGTCTGTAAAATCAGAGTAGTAATAATGCTTACCTCTCAGGGATGTTGTGAAGATAAAATGAGATAATATTTGTAAAATGCTTTACTGTCTTCTGCCTCTTTTCGTATTCCCAGGGCTTAGCAAAATGCCCAGCACACAGTAGATGCTAAATGTTTATTGATTTATTACAAACATTAAAATACAATACAAATGCTAGCTAGCTAGTAGTAGTGGCAATAACAATAGCAGCAGCAGCAGCAGCAGAAGCAGTAGTTCATAGAGAACTTCTATCTGCTGAATTCATTGTTTTTTCATTAACTCTTACTATAAAAATAAAAAGTGTTCTTCCTAAAAGATAATAACTCAAGACTATAGAATTGCAGTAATTTTAAATGATGTATCATTTAAAGTCAATAGTTAAGTAAAATTGATATTTGATCATTTTAATTTGATATATATATATATATATATATATATATATATATATATATATATATATATATATATATATATATATTGTTTGAATGATCTCTTCTAATAATTTCCAAAGAGCGCTGGTTTGGGAGTCAGAGGGTCTAGACTTGACTTATTGCTCTGATCTTTGTGACATTTCTGACCTTATTAGGCAAATCAGTTATTTTCTCTGGGCCTTCCTGTAGTGATCTGAAAAGTGAAAAGGCTGAAATGGATGTTCTCTGAGGATCCTCCTAGGTCTAAATCTATGAACTATATCACTATGTGGTGTTATGGAGATATACAAGAGTAGACTTCAGAAAAAAAAAAGATTTCACTTATGTTTACACTTCTATTTTTCCTTTTGTGAAACTATTTGCTAAAAAAAATTCAAATTGTATTGAAGTTGGGAAAAAAAGAAACATTCAAATTGAATGAATTTCATTGAATGAAAACATTCAAACATGATGTAATTTCCCAGATATGTACAATATTATGGGATAGGGAAAAGGTAATAACGGGTATTTATGTGCCTACTATGTGCCAGGCCTGGGGTTGAGATATTTACAAATATTAACTTGTAGGGACAATATAGTCAATCATTAATGTATAATGTAGCACATAATCAAATAACAGAAACAGAAGGTACTCACACAATTGTAAGACTTATAGCTGATGGATATCAGAAAAAGTCTATGAGACTATATTTGGACATAGATAATCTATATTTTATCAAAGTTATTTTCTATAGCACAGTGATTATTACTTTTTAAATTGGATCATGAATCATTTTGTCTTTTCCAAAGTATATAGGTCCTTGATAAGCTACATATATTTAGGCTATATACATTAGGTGGCACATAGGGTAGAGCTCACGACCTGGAGTTAGGAAGACCAGAGTTCAAAATTTAGGTCAAGACATTTAGTAGAGGTAGGACCCTAGAGAAGTTAAATCAAACTTTATTTGCCTCAGTTTTTTCATCTATGGAGATAATAATAGCATTCACCTCTCAGGGTTGCTATGAGAATTAAATGATAATATTTCTGAAGCAATATGCAAACATTAAAGCACTATATGCATGTTTGTTATTATTATTAAGTGTTCCCTGCGACCTTAATAATTAATGTACAACCATGTTCAAATCACTAATTAGGATAGATTTAGAAAATAAAGCCTTCCACTTAAAAGCATGTCAGAAAAAGAGACTTTCTATTTTGTGTCTTCTGAAGCTTTTCTAGGCATCTGTAATTTTTATAAACAAAAAGAATATATTGTTTTTTCAAGAAATGTACTGTTATATAATGTTAGATAATTTATCTGTAAGAAAGATATAGTTTCTAGTAATGTTTTAAATAAATCATGTAAGCAAAATCCAAGTGCTTAGAAAATTATCATGTTTAATGGAATAGATTTTTTCAGGATTTATACAGTCAGGAAATACATAACATCACCAAACCCAAAGAAATAGCTTCCTGTTTGTATAATCCTGGGGGACTTATAATATTCTGTTTAGTGATGTTTAAAGTGAATACTGTATAATATTAATATAAAAAAGCCTAAAATGTTGGCTGAATTGATAGCACCTGCAAGTGGTGAGCCATTTCCTGAGTATTACCTTGTAAAATGTTAGGGTGCATGAGTCAGGTGTTCATAACTCTCTCCATCGAAAGAATCTCCTGTTATGGCACTAAAAAGGATTGCTGATTACTAATGTATGTTACTCAACTGATTCTACCTCTTTTTAAAATTCAATTCAGTGTTAAAACAAGGATAAGGAAATTATACTATAAAATTGCTCTTACACTCGTGAACCCTGGCAGCTGCTGTAAATGAAAACCTAATTTCCCCCTGTAAGTCAGTACTAGATGTTTCATGTGGAGGAACATCTCTAAAGATTGACAAGAACAATTAAGGTACATGGACAATGCTTAACAAAATTTATTTGGATCTCCTATCTATATCATCGCCATAGTAAATAAAACTAGAATTAAAATGTTATACATAATAGTGAAATTAGTTTTGTTTTGTTTTGTTTTGTTTTTTATGTCACCTTTGTTAACAACAGAGCTTCATTATTTACCCTTAGTAAATGCAAAAGGCACCATAGCATGGTGAAAATCTGAGTTTTTTGAGTGGACTGCCAATTCCATATGAGCCAACAACCTGATATCTGACAAATAATTATGATGTTTTCTCATCTTAAGGTGTATTGAGAGACATTATGTCCAGGACTAAGGCAGTGATTTTCTTAACTCTACTTTGCTCTTTTTAGAACACACCTGCTGTGTTAACTTCTGGGATCTTCATTTTAGGAAGGACATAAAAAAAAAACAAAAGAAAATCCAGAGAAGGATGACTAAGATGGTGAAAATCCTCAAGATAATGGCATGTTGATTAACTGAAAAAGCCAGGGATGCCTAACTTGAAGGTACATAATAGTTTTATTCAAATATTTGTAGGGCTGACATGTAAAAAAAGGCTTCATTTTGTTTTTCTTTATCCCAAAGGGCAGAACTAGGGAAAATAGATAGGTGAATTTCAGTTCAAAGTAAGAAATAAAATATCCTAACAGCATTTATACACAGACACAGATACACACAGACACCCACTGATTAAAAAGCTATATCATTTGTATATCTTATTAGATATCTGTTTAGAAGGTATGCTTCATTGAATTTATTGTTTCCTATAAGGGTAGTTATGCCAATTTTTTAAAAAATTGTATATTTTTGATAGCTTTAGTTTTATGTTACTTAAATTTTCTCCTGTATTCCTCCCCTCAACCATTCCTTGTAATAAAGGTGGTTTTTTTTTAAAGAAAGTAAAAAAAATTGAGGAAGACAACAAAAAAATCAACAAAACCAATGAGTACATAACCAAAAAGTGACATTAAATGGAGTATTCCACACCTGTCCAAATGTAAATCCCCCGCCTTGCAAGGCAATAGATGGAGGTGTCTTCTCATATCTTTAGGGTCCAGATTATTCTTTTCAATTTCACAAAATTCATTTAAAATTTTTTGTTTTGTTTTGTTTTGTGTCTTTGATGTGCATGGTTGTAGTTATTATGTATAGTTTATCTCTTCAATTTGCTTTGCATCATTTCATGTAGGTCTTTCTGCATTTCTCTATATTGATCATATGCATTGTTTCTTAGAATATGGTAATGTTTCAATAAATTAATGAATTATATTTTGTTTAGTCATTGATGGACATTTACTTTCTTTTCATTTCTTTGCTACCACAAACTGTGCTTTTCTTTACTTTTTTTTTTTTGCTTTTTGGAGGGCAATTGGGGTTGACTTACCCAAGGTCACAAGGCTGGTAAGTGTTAAGTGTCTGAGGCCGCATTTGCACTCAGGTCCTCCTGAATCCAGGGCCAGTGCTCTATTCACTGTGCCACCTAGCCGCCCCAAAATGTGTTTTTCTAAATAGTTTGGTGTACATGGAGATTTTCTTCTTATCAATGGCTCCCTTTGCATATATGCTTAGCAGTCAAATCTTTGGATAAAAGGATATTAATATTTTAGTAATTTTATTTGCATAATTCTTATTTGCTTTCTTGAATGATTTTACTAATCCACAGCTCCACCAATAATTTATTAGTGCACCTGTGTTTCTACAATTCTTCTTATAATGACTATTCTTTTTTTATTATCTGCTGAAAAGCCAAGCACAAGCAGCTTTCCAGAGGATGGCTGCTGTGAAGAGCTTTCAAGATTCTGATTACATAGTATACTGAATACTCTATTTATTCAGTAACAAATCAGAGCAAAACATTCACAGAAAATCAATGTACAGCATTCACAATGTTACAGCTTATCATGGAAAATCAAAATATAGCATTCACAATGACATAATAACTAAACAACTTATCACTAAAATGGCCACATAGTTTCCACGAAAGTGGTCACGTAGTTTTGAACAAAGTACAATCACTCAGTCAATCAATCATTTAGTAACTTAATCATTCAATCATAAAGTACAAAAGTTCAAAGTCCTCCACCTATTTAATCATCAGTCACTACTCAGTCATCAGAAACTACTCAGTACCCTCTTAAGGGATAGTGGAAAATACATAGACCATCCACCCCTTGGTCACAAGTAAATCACAATTTCATCACTATTCAGTACCCACAGAAAAGTCTTCGTCTTGACTTGAGGCACATGGTCCCAGCTCCTACCCAAATCTAACCAACTGTCACCTGAGTTCAAAGGCAGACAGCTTCCAGCTCCTTCTCCAGCTCTCCATGCAGTTCCTGCTCCACATTGGAGCTCATAGTGTCCAGTCCATCTCAAATCCTTCACAGTCTCTGTTCCTGGGAAGACAAAGCTTATCAAAGCCATAAGAACATTCATACACATTAACAAAGCTACAACAACATTTGTACAGAATACCAACACCACAGTCACGCTTCCTCAGTCTTTGGCAGTACCAGCTGGCCCTCGGTAGTCTTCAGCAGCTCCATTCTCAAAATCAAAATCACTTTCTTCCATTCTAAAATCAAAATCACTTCCTTCCATTCTAAAATCAAAATCACTTTCTTCCATTCTTAAAATCAACATCACTTTCTCCCATTCTCTAAATCAAAATTACTTTCTCCATGGAAGTTCCATTCCACCAGCAGCAGCCCAGCCTTCAGGTGCTCATCCCAAGAAGTTATGACTGTCCAGCTTGTGCTCTTCCTTAAATACAGTATAGCTCCTCCCTGTTTGGTCCTTCCTGTTATGTCTGCAACAGGGGTTCATACCTTCTGTTTCTTTAACAGAGGCTTAATTTGAAACTACGTGCTAAGTACCTCTTTGCTTTCCAATATAAAGGGGTCTTCAAATTTCATTATTATTACATCTGCCAATTTGGAGGTTATAGGGAGAAATATCAGGTCTATTTTGATTTATATTTTTCTTATTATTGGTGACTTGGAGTGGCTAATAATAGTTTTAAATTATCTTTTTCTTTGTAAATAGTATTTCATTTTTTCCCCAATTACAGGTAAAGGTGGTGTTCAATGTTCATTTTTAAAAGGCTTTGAGTTCAAATCATTCTCAGGCCCTGCTTTCCCTCCCCACTGCCCAAGATGACAAGCAGTCTGATATAGGTTTTATGTATATATATATGAACATGCAAACATATTTCCACATTAGTCACATTGTGAAAGAAGAAACAGAACAAAAGGGAAAAGCCAAAAGAAAGTAAAAAATATGTTTCAATCTGCATTCAGACTTCATAGGTTTTTTCTCTGGAAGCGGATAACATTTTCCATCATAAGTATTTTGTAATTGTCTTGGATCACTGTATTGCTGAGAAGAGCTAAGTCAATCATAGTTGAACATTATTCAACTTTGTGTACAATGTTCTCCTGGTTCTGCTCAATTCACTTAGCATCAATTCATGCAAGTCTTTCCAAGTTTCTCTGAAGTCTTCCTGCTCACAATTTCTTATAGCACAACATTATTCCATTACATTTATATACCACAACTTTTTTCAGCCATTTCCCAAATAATGGGTATTCCTTGAATTTCCAATTCTTTGCCTCCACAAAAAGAGTTGCTATAAATATTTTTGTATATGCAGTTCCCTTTCTTTTTTTATGATCTCTTTGGGATACAAACCTAGTAGTGATACTACTGGATCAAAGGTATGCATAATTTGATTGCCCTTTGGGCATAGTTCCAAATTACCCTACAGAATGTTTGGATTAGTTCACAACTGCCAACAACAATGCGTTGGTGTTCCATTTTTCCCACATCTACTCCAACATGTATCATTTTCCTTTTCTGTCATATTAGCCAATCTGATAGGTATGAGGTGGTAACTCAGAGTTGTTTTGATTTGAATATTTATTTGAACTAATAAAAAGTGATTTAGAGTATTTTTATATGATTATAAGTAACCTTCTTTTCTTCATCTGAAAATTGTCAGTTAATATTCCAGTTATCATTTAGGGAATGACTTGTATTCTTCTACATTTGACTCAGTTCCCTCTACATTTTAGAAATTAGGCCTTTATCAGAAACACTGGTTGTAAAAATTGTTTCCCAGCTTTTTGCTTTCCTACTAATATTAGTTGCAATGGTTTTGTTTGTGCAAAACATTTTAATTTAATGTAATCAAACATCCATTTTGCATTTCATAATGTTCTCTATTTCTTGTTTGGTCATAAGTTCTTTCCTTCTCCATAATTCTGACAGGTGAACTATTCCTTGCTATCCTAATTTGCTTATGGTATCACCCTTTATGTCTAAATCATTTACCCATTTTAACCAAGTCTTGGTATATATGCAGTGTGAGATGCTGGTCTATGCCTATCATGGTGTTTTTCAGTTCTCTAGTGAGTTCTTATAGAAGCTGAAGTCTTTGGGTTAATCAAAAAAGCAGATTACTACAGTCATTTACTACTGTGTCTTGTGTACCCAATCTATCTCACTGACCCATCACTCCATTTTTTTAGCCAGTACCAAATGGTTTTGATCACTGCTGCTTTATAATATAGATTTAGATCTGGTATGGCTAAGTTACCTTGCTTTGCATTTTTTTCCCCACTAATTCCCTTGATATTCTTGACCTTTTGTTCTTCCAAATTAATTTCATGATTATTTTTTTCTAGTCATATAAAATGATTTTTTGGTAATTTGATTGGTATGGCACTGAATAAATTAATTTAGGTAGAATTATCATTTTTATGATATTAGCTTGGCCTACCCTTGAATAATTTATTTCTTCCAATTGTTTAGATCTGACTTCATTTGTGTGAAAAGTGTTTTGTAATTGTGTTCATATAGTTCTGGGTTTGTCTTAGCAAGTATACTCCCAAATATTTTCATATTGTATACAATTATTGTAAATGGGATTACTCTTTCTATCTCTTGCTGCTGAGCTTTGTTGGCAATATACAGAAATGTGATGATTTATGTGGCTTTATTTTATAGCTTTCAACTATGCTAAAGTTGTTAATTATTTCAAGAAGATTTTTAGTTGATTCTCTAAGTATACCATTATATCTTCTCCAAGAGTGGTAGTTTTGTCTCCTCACTGCCTGCTCTAATTCTTACATTTTCTTTTTCTTCTCTTATTCCTAAAGCTAAAATTTCTAGTACAATATTGATTAATAGTGGTGACAATGGGCATCCTTGTTTCACCCTTGATCTTACTGGGAAGACTTCTAGCTTATCCTCATTACACATAATACTTGCTGATGATTTTAGACAGATACTACTTACCATTTTAAGGAAAGCTCCATTCATCACTCTGCTTCTAATGTTTTTAATAGGAATGGGTGCTGTATTTTGTCAAAAGCCTCTTCTTCATCATTTAAGATAATCATATGATTTCTGTTGGTTTTATTATTGAAATGTCCAATTATGTGGACAATTTTCCTAATGTTGAACCAGCCCTGCATTCCTGGTATAAGCCCCAGTTGGTCATAGTGTATTATCCTGGTAATAAGCTTCTGTAATCTCTTTGCTAATATTTTATTTAAATTTTTTTGCATCAATATTCATTAGAGAAATTGATCTATAATTTTCTTTCTCTGTTTGGCTCTTCCTGGTTTAGGTGTCAGCACCATATTTGTGGAATAAAAGGAATTTGATAATATTAGAATTAATTGTTCTTTAAATGTTTCATAGAATTCACTTGTAAACCCATCTGTTTTTCCCCCCCTTAGGGAGTTCATTGATGGCTTGTTTAATTTATTTTTCTAAAACGAAGTTATTTAATTATCTTATTTCATATCCTGTCAATCTAGGCAAATTATATGTTTGTAAATATTCATTCATTCCACTTAGATTGTCAGATTTATTGGCATACAATTGGACAAAAATAGCCCCTAAATATTGTTTTAATTTTCACTTCATTGATGGTGAATTCACCCTTTTCATTTTTTTGATACTGGTAATTTGTTTTTCTTTTTTTTTTTAATCAAATTGTCCAAAGGTTTATCTATTTTATTGTGTTGTGTTTTTTTTTTTTCACAAAACCATGTCTTAATTTTATTTATTAGTTGATTTTTTTTTTACTTTCAATTTTATTAATCTCTGCTTTGAATTTCAGAATTTCAATTTGGTGTTTAATTGGAGATTTTTAATTTGTTCTTTTTTCTAGATTTTTAAATTGCACTTAATTGATCACTTCTTTCTCTATTTTATTCATGTACGGATTTAGAAATATAAAATTTCTCCTAAGTACTGCTTTAGCTGCTTCTCACAAATTTTGGTATGTTGTCTCATTGTTGTCATTCTCATAAAAACAATTACCCATTGTTTTTATGATTTGTTGTTTGACCCACTCATTCTAGGATTGGATTATTTAGTTCCCAGTTAATTTGTTTTTTCTTTTTGTTTTTTGGAGGGCAATTGGGGTTAAGTGACTTGCCCAAAGTCACACAGCTAGTAAGTGTGTCAAGTGTCTGAGGCCATATTTGAACTCAGGTCCTCCTGACTCCAGGGCTGGTGCTCTATTCACTGTGCCACCTAGCTGCCCCTCCCAGTTAATTTTTAATTGATCTTTTGAAGATCCATTATTACATATTATTTTTATTCCATCCTGATCTGAAAATGATGCATTTAATATTTGTGTCTTTCTACATTTGATTGTGAGGTTTTTATTTTCTGATATGTGACCAGTTTTTTGTGTAGGTACCATGTACTGCAGAGAAAAAGGTTCCTTGCTATCTTCATTCATGAAGATAGACTCTATCAGGGAAATATAGCATATATAATATAATTTCATATAATTATATTACTTACAGTATTATATTACACATCATATAATATTACATATCATGAAATACATTATGCCTTACATATGGAATTGTAAGATGGTGATTTTTCTCTCATTTGGATATTTCATTTATGGAAGGGTCAAAATCAGTAACAGGTATATAAGGAGTAGTGAGAAAAGTAGCACCTTGGAGAAAAATACTTGGGCAGAACCATAAACACTTTTGAGACTATCTGATAAAAAATAACCTTTAGCTGAAAAAAGAAAATACTGAAGGAGAAGGTGGCCCAAGTCCCTTGTTTTCCAGCAACTAATATATATATATATATATATATATATATATATATATATATAATATGACTATTATGAGAATTTACATGATAACTAGAAATCTAATGAATATGAAGTGATTTCATATTGCCCATTTTCTCTGTGTCTTGCAGAAATATGAATTTTGGTTACACTACTTCATACAGAGGTGGTACTTCATATAAGGAGAACTTGTTTTGAGGCAGGAAGACAAAATAAAGTAAGGAAGGAGAAAAAGAGACTGAAAGAGAACTAAGACTCTCTCCTACTACTTGAACAGTCAAAGTCAGCCAAGTCCAGCAGAGTAGACGTCTCTCAGAAATAACAGCCAAACTAAGAACTAAGACTAAGAAAAAAAAACCCAACAATTTAGAGACCGCATTGCTTTTCTAATGAGATGACTCAAATATGACAAATTTTGCATCTGCCACTAGAGGCTGAGTGAGTTAGAAGAAATGTTTCACATGAAAAGCAGAATGAAGGAAAATCATTGCTAAAGGGGCCTGATTGGCAGAAGAATCCATTACTGTTTAACAAAACTGGCTAGAGAAAGGAGATATTTGTCTTCCCTTTTATTGCCACCTAGAGATTGAGACAATTCACATCTCAGACACTAGCATAGATAGCAAATATAAATAGTGTTATAAATCCCAGTTGTATGGACTTTTAATAAAAACAAACAAAACCAAAAACATTTTGCCTTAGAGCCTATACAAGAAGAAGAGTTGAATATACCCTAAAAAGAGACCTAATGCAAACAATGGCTTTTGGGGTAGAGTATTCCTATTGAAAACAGGAATATTAAGGCCTATAGTCCAGAGTCATGTATTGTCCTGGAAAATAATTGATAAATGTTTCACAATTAAGAGTTAATAGTGTCATCTTGGCTGATTTGCTTAAATGGGAAGCCAAGCAGTAGGGGCTCAGGAGCTATAATTTTCAATAGTAGATGTATAGTTTCTCCACACTAGTATTATCCTAAGATCCTGAAACCGAGTTGAGATATTCACCTCTGGGTAAAATTTCTTGACTTGCTCCCAGCCCAAAGGTACAGAATCTAGAGAGATGTTTTATAATGACTGAACTATATAATTGTCTATAAAATATACCAAATAGATAAATATAAGTTCATTTTGAGGGATGAGGCCCTCAGATCTTGAGAATTTTGGAAGGATTAATATAGAAGTTGGCATTTTAGCTTTCATTTGAAACAAACAAAAGATCCTAAGGGGCTGAGAAAATTTGGAAGCATATTCTAGTCATGGAGGAAAGCCTGTATAAGACGTAGGGACAGGAGATGGAGTCTCATATGTGAAGAACAGAGCAAGGACTAGGGTGAGTGAAACATAGTGTTAGTGAAGGCTAATACTGTCTATAAGGCTGAAAAGGTAAGTTGAATCTATATTCTAAGAGCTTTGGATGCCAAACAGGAATACATATTTGATCTTAGAGGTCACTGCAGTCACTGGAGTTTATTTAGTGAGTGACAATAGTTGAACTTCAAGATGAAAGTATTTCAATTTTTGTCTTTGCCATTTCTGTCAATTTCACATTTGCAACATTGATAAATCATCTACTTCTATGTAAACATACTCCACATAGCACCCTTTCAAAATAAAACATGAGTTCCTTGAAGGTCAGGATTGCTTCATTTTTTCAGTCACATCTCAAGTGCCCAGAATATTCCTGAAACATAATTGGGACTTCATGTATGTTTATTGAGTGATTAAAGAGGTTTGGCTGTTCTACTTGAATATCATGGGTTTTTTTCCCTCTTAATTGTATTCTATCTTTTATCATTTTACTAATTTTGATATTTTCTCTAAAATGTCAATAACCTGATTGTAACCAAATAAATGTTTTAGTTCTATATCTCACAATTTACTATTTGTTGTTTTTTTTTTTTTTTTTTTTTTTTTTAAGCAATTGGGGTTAAGTAACTTGCTCAAGGTTACACGGCTAGTCATTATGTATGTGTGGATGCTCATTTTCTGAGGCTGGTTTCGATCCCAGGTCATCCTAACTACGAGGCTGGCACTCTTACTCACTGTGCCACCTAGCCGCCCCTGTTTTACTATTTGTTAAAAATGCTCTCTCTCTCTCCCTCCCTCCATCCCTCCATTTAGTACATATGTCCAGAGAATATATTCCTAAAGTATTGGTATGAGTTATCTTCAAGTCATTTGCTTCTCTACTTCCTTATTCCTGAGTCATATTTCCAAACACATTTTTATCATCTTTCAACATTACCATCTTTTACTGAAGTTGCCAAGTATTAAAATAAATGCTAATTTAATTTGGAGTGCTTATCAAGTTCTTCATAGAACATTGCTACCTCTCAGTCTCTTGCAATGGATCTTGATGCCTCAGTCACAACTATTTTGCTATTGTGGGGTTCTTTTTGGGGGGAGGGGATTGTATATTTCATTTCTTGGGTTTTTATAAATAATTACCATCCACACTAAAATATGAGATGAACAAATATATCTTAAAATGGAGTTTCTTGTTTTTTTTGAATGCACCAAAAAACCAATTTTTTCTGTTCCTTTATGCCTTTCCAAGGATAAGCTATAATTTGTGTATCCTATTAACTGAAATTGCCTTCTCTAGTCTGGTCTAATTTATAGGAAGAATGTCAAGATTGATATAATTCAGTCACTCTCACATAAAGACTATTCACTGGTTACCAGACAAGGATATCATATGTAGCAAACTCAAATTGTTGCTAGAACTACACCAAAGATTAAGTATGGTCAAATGTATAAGAGCACATACTCTCCTTGTATACTTATTAAGAATCTAGTCAGTTCCATTTCATGATAAGGCATCAGAGTAGATTTTTTTTTTTCTTTTGAGGGAGGGTGACTTGCACACAGCAGGGGTTTGATAAATGCTTGTTCAACAACTCATAGGATCATAAATTAAGTTACATGCCAAGAATCATACAATGTTGAGTATCTGGTGTAGCATTTGAACTCAGGCCTTCTTTATTCCAAAGCTAACAACACTCCATCCACTTTTAACACTCAATCTACTTTTCCATGTTGTTGAATTGAATTGATTTGAAATAAAGAAAATAAAAGAGGAAAACAGTGACATAACAGATGTTTTCTATTTTTTATTGGTTTTCTCAGATGGAAAAAAAAAAAGATTTTATCCACTTGAATGGTCCAGTAGAAATGTGATAAATGTAGTAGTTGAGCTGTTTTGTGTAGTGTCATGTAGGTATTTTGGTTTTCTCTGTATCACTGAATTTACTGAGCTGATTGCTTGCCTTGGAATTGCAAAATATTAGCTGCAATATGGAGTAGTCATCATTAGACTGAGGACATTATTCTTTTCACCTTATTACTATTGATAATAACTCAGGTTTTATGTGTGGATATGTATATGTGTACATATATATTTATGCATGTGTATATACATGCATGCTCATAAAATGTGTATAGTTACTTGTAGATATAATCTATAGAGCATATATGTATATATGACACATAAAGTTACATCTACACATAAATTGAAAATATTAAGAAAATATTAAAAAAATCATTCCCCCACCTCTAACAAAAAATACTTCCTTCCAATATTACTCTCTAAGTTTATATCAATTTGTTGAAAGTCTCTTTTTGTCTTGGTGACTGTTCTGTTTTTTTCTTCTTTTTTCTCTACTCTTTCAATAGAATTCCTTGCAGTGTCTACTCCAATAGTAAGCTCTAAAAAAACAAGGCACTACTATGCCCAGTGCTGCCAGACATAATTGTATTTCCTTCCTTTTTTTCTAGCTTAGGAGATAATTTTTTCCTTGTATTTTATGGTATAAATGCCTTTGTTCTGATTTTTACAAGAAGACAAAGCATTTTTTTACCTTCTCACATCCACACAGTCTTGCATGATCAATGCAGAATGCCAGGGGAGAAATTTGATTTCTACTCCTCATCCTAGCGAGAACCAACAGAAAGTAGCACTGACTTCTCTGATTAGAGTGTTTTAGATGTTGATTTACCAGCAGTTTTGAGTGACATATGAGATTTTTTTCTTTTTTCAGCCTTTTCTTATAAGAAACTCACTAATCCCTTCTCTTGCTAAAGAATTATCCAGCCAGGTTTTCTCTCTTTATACAGTAATCCATAGAAATAAACATTTTCTTTTTTTTTTACCGTTTCTTTAATCCTAACTTCATCATTAACCGTAATGTAATCTTGAACTAGACATCCTCCATAAACCTCAGTTTCACAGCAGGAACAAGGGCTTTTTGACTCAGCCTTGGGTTTTCATTCCAACTCAAACCACTTAATTAGCAGTATGACCTTAGCAGTATGACCATTCACTTGACTTCTCTTAATTTTGCAGATTCGCTTATCTGTGAAATGGCTATCAGAAGCATTCTGGTGAAGAAGGTGGGGCTAGGGAAAGCAGAACTAGAATTAAGAAGAGCTCACTGTAAAACCTATAAGATCTTATGTTATTTGGAGCAAATCACAACCTTTTAGTGATCTAGGTAACTTGCTATGATTATTTGCATTGGTGGTTGAAAGTTTCTCACACTGAAAAAACCATAGATCTAGTAAAAAAAAAAAACTAAAATATAAAACAACAAAAAAGTGGAATTCTAGAGATCTATCTAATAGGGTAATTCTGAGAATCAAATGTGATAATGTATATAAGTAACTGACAAAATATCTGAGCATGAGTGATTTGTTGATGGTATACTTAAAATGTCAGAGGTCACACAAATAGGGACAGCATTATCTGCCTTCCCTATCTTGAAGTGCTGTTGAATCAAATGAGAATCTAATTTGAAAAGAAAATTTAAAATGAGAAATGACTTCAATGACTATAGAATGCAATATCTTTTAGCAGTTCAGGGGATCCCTCATAAAGTTACATACTCTTCTTCTGTATTAGCTTGAACTAGTCCTGAATATGCTATTTGGTTACCTATTTCCCCATTGTCCTTCCTGACTGAAATGACCTGTTTCTCCCTCAACTTTTTCATCCTTGAATCCTATCTGATCCTAGAAGACATCTCAAACCCTATCTTACATGGCCACTTTAGCTGTAGATGACACATTTTTCAAACAATTATTGTCAGTAGCATTTAGCTGGCACTCACAATATATTGCCTTGGGCAGGTAGTTACCTTTTCACATGCATATACTTTATCTCCCTTCATAGATTGCAAGTTCTTTGAGGGTGAAATTATTTGTCTTTTATTTCATTTTATTCTATCCCTAACACAGCTCATTAGTAGGTTAAATTAATTAAATTGAATAATTGGTCATTGTATTTTAATTTGGGTTTTGGTTTCTGTATTATTCTGAAGATGCCAACAAAAGGGCTTAGGATGCCTTTTAAGTCCATGCTAGCAAGGTGGGCATCCCATGTCATTGAAGAATTTCTGCCTCTTTCTATGTTCTTTTCAGGTACCCATAATGTTATTTGAGCTAGTAGTTACTGGTGCTAGCTGTGAAAATTAATGTTGTATCATAACTCACTGACACATGACAGTAGTCAGCTTTACTTTTTCTGTATGGGGCTCCATATAATCACCACAGGGTCAAACTTGATGAACTAAGTTGAGAAAATGACCATTCCCATGTAATTATTGTGGAGGTCATAGAAAATTCCCCTTGTCTGATTTGTTTTTCTTCTAGTTTTACTTCAGGAAAAAAAAATACCAAAACCTTGTCTTGGTTTTAGGTCAAGACTTTTCAATATGTCTCCTTTTAGACAAAAATAGCATTCTCTTATATTGCTTCCTACCAAAGTGCTCCATACAATAATGTAGGAGAGTAAAATTGCCCTAATAGAATGATAGTACATCAACCAGAGCCAAAAATATTGAAGTTTGAGTTTTCCTGGAAAAAGCTTGCAAGTTTTATGCCTGATATATCCATTTAAAAGCTCACAAAACCTTCACCATTCTAATATCCAGAGCAGCAAGCTTTCTTTGTCTGTAAAAATGGGTATAACATTTTTCTAAAGATAGAGTACATAAATAATGATTAAGATTCCACCTTCAAATTTCCCACAGGGCCGTGCTTGGCTACACATATTGTTTTGAGCTTGGTTTAAAAGACTAGCCCTACTAAAATTTTTCATCATAAGACTTGGGGCATGATAATACAAATATTATTCACTGAGGATCAGCCTTTGAAGATATATTTAAATTCTGTTTTAAACCTTTAACTGAGAAAATGTGAATGGTACTGATTTTATGTGATGGTCTTTCTAGGAATAAAATACTGAAATTAGTTAAAGCATTTGAGGGTTTTGAGAATCTTATCAGATGAAGGTTGAGATCTCTATACAAATCTGACTTTTACTCTGGATGTTAAGTAACTGGGTTCTTTTCTCCCTCATTTTTTTCCTATGTATGTTTTCTCTTTTGACCCTGAAGGATGTTGGTGTTTTATTTTTTAAAAATCAGCTCAAGGTCTAAATGAGATTAGAGACTTCTATGAAATTGTTAAGAGTTTAATGTTTTTCCCTTTGTTGTTTTTTTTTTAAAGCAATTGGGGTTAAGTAACTTGCTCAAGGTTACACGGCTAGTCATTATTTATGCGTGGGTGCTCTTTTTCTGAGGCCGGATTCGATCCCAGGTCATCCCAACTCCGAGGCCGGCGCTCCTACTCACTGTGCCACCTAGCCGCCCCTTTAGGGCAATTGGGGTTAAGTAACTTGCCCAAGGTTACACGGCTAGGTTTTTGTTTGTATGGATTAAGTGTCAGAGGCCGGCTCTGAACTCAGGTCCTTCTGATTCCAGGGCCAGCGCTCTATTCACTGTGCCACCTAGCCGCCCCTTTTCCCTTTGTTAATTTGCTCCTTTTCACTGAAACCAAGTGTATTATAGTGAATTTAACATTGGACTCAACATTAGAAAGTCCTGATTTTAAATCCCATATGAAACATTTATTTGCTATGATTCCCTAGGTAACTCACCTAACCTCTCTGTGCCTTGGTTTCTTCATCAGTAAAATTGGAATAATAATAGGTATAAAGACTAGATTTATGATTTCAGTGGTATAGGTAAATCTTTGAATGGCAAATTTCTTCTAATGTAAGTGAAGGCATTTTTAAGATTTATAGTTTTGCAAATTGCCTAGAACACTATGAGTTTAAGTGATTTGCCTAAGGTCATTCATTCAGTATGTATCAGTAATGTGACTTGAACTCAAGCACTATGCTTTGAATTCATATTCATTCAATAAACATTTATATTAAGCTCTTACTATGTACCAGGAAATGTGTTAAGTGGGATACAAAAAGAGGCAAAAGACAATGCCTATTCTCATATAGCTTAAAATTTTAGTGGGGGAGATAACATGCAAACAAATATAAACAAAAACAAGCTATTTATAAAAAAGAAACAATTGAAAGAGGGAAAGTGTTATGGGAATGGGAATCTAAGGTCTTCCCTGCCCCTAGGCTCCTTGATAGGCTTAAATGACTGAGAACCTTCCTTGATTTGAAAATATACTCTGCCCCTTAATTAGCTGAATGTGGTCACTTGGAGCCTGTGGCAGGAGGCTTGTTTTTCAGGGAATGGCCACACCTTGATACTTTGTGACTGGGCAGTCAGTCCAGAGGGTTACACACACACACACACACACACACACACACACACACACACCCCTGATGTGAGATTTTGTTTTGGGGCTCACTTTGAGAAGAGTTATGTGATTTGATCAGATGGGACTTTGGGCAGTGGTTGAGGCTTCCCCTTCCTCCCCTGTTTCATCCCACCCCCCTGCCCCCAGCTTAGACAACCCAGATGTTGGTGCTTCCCTCTCTGGTAACTAACTAGGTATGGATGTAGTGGTCAGACAGTTGGAAGCTTGTCTGCTGATCTTTCTCTGTATTTGTTGTCTGCTTGTAACTTGTTTGTATTCTCTGAAGTTTGGGGTGCTGACCTTTTCCCCCTGAACTAGGTAAATGACATATGTTTGATTAAAGCAAGATTGTTAACTCATTTTGAGTTGCTTTCCTTTAGAAAAGCAGAACCTAAGAACCTCTGTTGGCAGCCACCCTGGGCATGCTAGGGTGCTTGCTGCTACAAAAGCATAATAAGAAGAGCTGGGGAAGCTTTCCTGTAGAGGGTAGGATTTTAGTAGTGAATTAAATGAATCTTGAAAGATCAGTAATCAGAGAAAAGAAGGGACAATGTTCCAGGCATGAGGGATAGTCAAAGAAAATGGCTAAATCTGAGAGTCAGAGGACCTGGTTTTGAAATCTGTCTTTGCTATTTACAGTCTTTGTGACTTCAAGCACATTATTTAACTTCTCTGGGATTCAGTTCTCTCATGTCTAAAATGAAGGAGGTTGATTAGAACATTTTTAAAGGTCACTTAACTCTGTAAAGTTAATGTTAAATAAGAATGAGCCAAGGTCCATTGATCAATAATTTCTTTGTATATCTATTTGATGAACTACTGGTTCATGTTTCATGCTCATTATCACCTCTTATAAAGAAAGGGTTAAAATTGGAGGATTCAATTTAAATGAACTCAAAGGTTATTCACTTCTCAAACTATTTAGATTAATTTGGGGGAAGTGTCAATATACCAATTGGATATTAATATTTTTAATGTTAATTGCAATCTAATACTTAATAGGTATTGCATCGATTTCCAATTTTAAATTAAATTTGATTAAATTTTATGTTTTAAGTTTGTTTTTAGTCATGCAAAAATTATGTGAAAGGTTGATACATGAATGAACAAAAAATGATTTTGATTTTTAAGCAGAAAAAGATTTTTCTTTTTCAAAGCCTCTATTTTGACCTTCAAGAAACTAAAAATGAAAACAACAGATTGCTTATTGGAAAATACTAGATAATGCTAAAAAATTGCTGTGGTAAATTGATGCTGACATTAAGAGGACTAGACTGTATAACCAAAATACCATTACCCCATGGAGTTCATTACTCTGAAAGCTGTTTTTCATTCTATTCTCTGAGCCACACTTGTTGACTTTGCTCTCTGGGGTCATTGGGCTGTCAATTTCTAGCCTCATTTTGATAAAGAGATAGAAAACCTTCCTCTTCAATCTCTCCATGGCGAATGGTAAAGACAATTCAACTCCATTACTACTCATGTGCTATCACAGAACATGAATCATTCATAGTTATCAGGTTTATATAAAAACACATTTCCTCATCTTCTAGGCAACATACATCTGTTTATATATACCACACCAATTTCTGTGCATGTAGGAATCCCATTAATGTCCCTAAAATATATCATGTTCTATTTAATAATTGATCTGAAAATAACATTTAAGAAAAATTAGGAAACTATACCAAGTTGTTACTAAAACATTAAGGTACTTATTTTAATAAATGTATCAGAAATTAACAAATGTACTAAAATACCCCCCAAAATGTTTTTCTTTTTAAGTAAACATTGCCTAGGCTTTGACACATAATCCCATAAGGCTGTTGCTACTCAGAAATAATTTTAGAACTTTATAACTTTCCTCAAATTGAAATAGAGCTACAAAAGATAGCTTCTATTATAGAAAATTGGGAGAAAATGAAGAATTTTGAGCCAGTAAATGACAAGGGACCTCTTCAGACATCTCTAGATGACAGGATTACATGTACTTTGTCCTATTTTGACATGGTTTTAATGTCTTGTATTGTCTCTATATTTTGAAAACTTCTTTCCATATAGTTTGGAGATTATGCAAATTTGACATGAGGACATTTATTTAAAGTACTCATGATTTTAATGAGTAAATATTATGTTCCGGTAGTTGTGGGCAACAGTTCTGGCAATAATGATAGCCTTTCCAACAGTTATTTGTCAAATTCTCAAGGATATATAGAAGTTTGTATTTTTAGTACATGGATTTTTTTCTGTTAACCTGTAAAGTACAATGAGCTTCTAGTAGATATGAGAATTTGCAACTTGCAATGATATGTTGCAGTTTCCATTTCATTACATATGCTACTTTAAGTTTATACTTTTAAGTTTGTGCCCTTTAAATATAATCTTTGTGTAATATTTGGCGGCAATAACGTTATCTAGAATCACTACCATAAATATTCCTTTACCTAAGTAATTTCACATGATTGAGTTATCTTTCTGATGATTATTAAATATTATTGTTTCAGCATATGTGGATGATGCCCATGAACTGCCTTTTGACTTCCACTAGCATATTACCTGCCTTACAGGTTAAAGACACAATAAGCCACTTTTGACAGATCCAGTGATGTATACTTACTGCTTTATGAAGTGTAATCTATTTATTACAGAACTGTTTCTTAGCAGGTTTATCATTATCTCAAGAATATCAGTCACCTATCCCTCATTTTTAAAATTTATTTTTCCTTAATTACCTGTAAAAACATTTTAACATTCATTTTGAATTTTGAATTTCAAATTCTCTCTCCCTCCCTCTTTCCTCTCTCTTTGAAAAAGCTAGCAATTTTATATAGATTATACATGTACAATCATATAAAACATTTCCATATAACCACATGGAAAAAGAAAACAGAAAAAAAAAATGCTTTGATCTCCATCCAGACAACATTAGTTATTTCTCTAAAGGTGGAGAGCATTTTTCATCATAAGTCCTTTAAAATTGTCTTGGATCATTGTATTGCTTAGAATAGCTAAGTCCTTCACAGCTGATCATCATAAAATATTGATGTAACTGTGTGGAATGTTTTGCTCATTTCACTTTGCATGAATGTTCTGCTTCTGCTCACTTCACTTTGCATCTAATTTGCATATGATTCTTCCCAGGTTTTTTGTTATCATTGTTGTTTTACTGGCAGGATCCTTCTAATCACTTCTTATAGCACAGTAATAATTCCACCAGAATAATTATTTATGCTACAATTTATTTATTTAACCATTCCTAATTGATGGGCACCCCTTCAGTTTCCAATTCTATGCCACTACAAAAAGAGTTCATATATACATACATACATACATACATACATACATATATACATACATACATTTTTACATGTAGGTCCTTTCCCTTTTTCTTTGATCTTTTTGGGATAGAGACCTAGTACTGGTATTACTACCTCAAAGGTATGCTTAGTTTTATAGCCTTTTGGGTATAGCTCTAAATTGTGCTCTAGAATAGTTGTATCAGTTGACAACTCTACCAATAGTGTATTAGTGTCTCAATTTTTCAATCTAACATTACCATCACCTCCAACATTTCTTATTTTCCTTTTCTATCATATTAGCCAAACCTCAGTGTTGTTTCAATTTCTCTAATAAATAGTAACATAAAACATTTTTCATATGAATACAGATAGCTTTGATTTCTTCTGGAAACTGCCTATTCATATCCTTTGACCCACCTATCAATTGGGGACTGACTCATATTCTTATAAATTTGACTCAGTTCTCTTTATAGTTTAGAAATAAGGTCTTTATCAGAAAAATTATATATTACAATTCCAAAATCTCTTCCTCCTTCTACCCCTTTCCCCACCCATTAAGAAAGAAAGAAATATGATACCCATTATACGCAAAGTATATACAGGTTAACATGGTAATGGTCATGTTCTTTCCTTAGAGTACGGGCTTTCTTTAGGATAACGAAAAGACTGCCATGACCTATGTTGCAACATTATAGGGATGACTCTTCTACCAGAGACACTGACACCAAAATGTTGCAGCACAGATTGAGCATAGGGCACAATGGAAAGACCAGTACTCTTCCAATTTCTGATATACCTGAAAGAGATTCCTTCCAAGAAACCTTGAGGCTGAGAGGAGACAGAAGAAGCAGCCCAGCTCCTCATTTCCATATTGTCTAGGACAGTAGAGTAGGCAGCAGAGTAATGGCCAGTGGCATGTGCTCATCTGATGGTTAGGAATAGGGCATGAAATAAGAGCAAAGATAGAAATGACTAAATAAAACCAAATATAGCAAGACTCAGGATGACAGGACCAGTCAAGATTGTGCTGAAACAGCATACAGGGGGCTGATGAACCTCACAGCCTAATTCATAGATCTTTTTTATTTTTATTTTTTTATCCTTTTCCCTAGAACACTCTCTAAGCAGAACTTGGGGCCTGTTTACCTGTCTGATTACTCCACTTACTATTATCCTGTGAGTGCCTGTGCTATTTGAAACTAAACTATAGGTTCCTTATTTTAGAATTTTGTACAAGAAAATCCAGTAGGGGTAGGATAGGAAGGCTTTCGGTTTTGTAGATAAAGGTTTGGAATTACATGGAGACATATCACAAAAGGAAAACATTTTCTTTTGTTGGAGAAAATTATGAAACCATGCTGAATAGATCCACTATAAATTTATGTTGTATAATCTTAAATGGACCCTCACTGCTATAAGGCTATTATCTTTTTTTACATCTCCCTAATTAATTCGCTATCCCACTCACCATAGCATCTTTCCCAATCCTTTTCTATCTTTCTTTATACCTCTCATAGTCCCCTCTCCCACCCCCCCAGGTGAGAAACTTGCCTCATATTTCAAATGAGGTCATTCACCAAGAGTCTTTCACGAAGGTCATTCACGACTCTCCTCCCCACAACTAACATTTCCCACGTGCCTTCTCACACTAGCTTCATCTTTACCTCTGTCTCACACAATGATATGGCCCTTCCTATGGCCAAAGCAAACTTCTATCTAGGTGTAAGCGATCCCATTCCATCTTCTTTTCTCCAGTAGTTTCCCTCTTTTGTCATTCCCATTCTCTCACTTCTTCAATCTCTCCTTGCCTGCTGGCTGCAAATTTATTCATGTGTCCCCAATTCTCTTTTTTATTTTATTATATATTACAGTTACAAAATCTCTTTCTCCTTCTACCCCCTTCCCCACCCATTGAGAAGAAAAGTAATATGATACCCATTATATGCAAAATGTATTTCAACATCCGACTAAGACCAAAAAAAGGCAAGGAAAATAAAGGGAAAAAATATGTTTCAAATTGCACTCTGAATCCATCAGCTCTCTACCTGGAGGTAGAGCATACATTTTTTCTAGGTTTTGTTTTGTTTTGTTTTTTTCTTTTTGGAGGGCAATTGGGGTTAAGTGACTTGCCCAAAGTCACACAGCTAGTTTTTGTGTTAAGTGTCTGAAGCCAGATTTGAACTCAAGTCCTCCTGACTTGAGAACCAGTGCTCTATTCACTGTGCCACCTAACTGCCCCTTCTAAGGCTTTTAAATCTCTTATCCCTCTTCCCCAAAATCATACTAAATCAAATGGAAAGTGATATTAGAGTTATTTATTGTAATTAAATAATTTACTACTAAATTTTGCTGTTTTGAATTATGAATATATGTGAGGCATGTCTGTATTGTCTTTATGGTGATTTGTTACGATCCCAAGCCACATCCCAGCTTTACTGAGTACTCAACTAATAATGCCAGTTATGTCATCTTTCTCTGTTACTGCCAGGAAGGAGGACTCAGTTTGGATTACTGTGAATTGGACTTTTGATCAAAGTAAACACATTCCTGTGCCCCCTCATTCAAGGGTGTTCTGACATTTAAACATGAATTTCTTAATAAAACCTCTAAATCTACTCGATCACCAAAGACCAAATTTATTGTTCTAATACCAATTATATATAAAAATTCAACAGACACCTTTGCTACTAGACCATACTTTGATGAGGTGCCACAAAATCAAAAAGCACTTATTTTGACCCTTGATACAATTAATATTAAGGAATCATTATTGCCATTCTTTATAAAGGGATATTTTCTGCAAGAAAGGATTTCTTTCCTTCGCTGTTGGGTGACTAATCCTTAAGGGTACAATATATTGATGTGTTGTCTGATCTTTCATTGATTAAAGTCACTTTTGTTCCGAGAGTGAAAGAGAGGGAAATGTAGCTGAGTCTATGATAAGCAGGCACTCTTAATAGTTTATGTAAAGATAGCACTGAAAACAACCTGGGCTCGCAGCAGATTGACAGCTAGACCAAATGGCATGATGGCTCTTGGCATGGCTACCCACATCTAATTTCTAAGAAAAATAAAACAACAACAACAACAACACTGAAAGCACATATCATAATAACCAAAAACAATTTCATAGTTCATAAAACTATATAATACTAATAAGATTATCATAATCTTACACCACGTGAAAATTTTTATTTTGCTTGGAAGTTCTTATCCTGCACAAAAGTTAATTAAGACAAATATATAAACTATTCATCAATGCAGAGGACCTTTTGGCAAAATTATCAAAAGTTGAAAGAATAAGGGACTATTTATAATAAAACATTTTAAAAACATTTTTTATCATAATGGTAGGGTTTTCTTGGGGGAGGAGGGTAAGGAGTTCTAATTTTTTTTTCCTACCAATATAAAGCTATACCTTTTCAACAATTTGTAGTCTTGGAGAATTCAGGAGGGTGGTAGGAGAGCTGACACTAAGAGGTCAAATAATTGGTCCACGGTCATATAATCTATATGTGTCAAAGTGGCTCTTTAAATCATGTTTTCTTAACTCCAAGGATGCCTCATTATTCAGTATATACTATACTGTCTTTTATAATTAAATACAGTAAAATAGAAATGCATCTAACTTTTTGTATAGCATTGCCAAGAATAAATAAAACTGATTACTTTGGTTTTTTTGCTAATGTTCAAATCTGGTATCATTCTGAATTAGCATAGGCTGTTTTTTTTCTTTTTACCATTAATTTTTTAAAAATTTGAATTCTAAACACTCTCCCTCTCTTTTTTCCCTCCCCCACCCACTGAGGAAGCAAACAATATGATATCAATAAAATGTGAAGTCATAGCATAGGTTTTATTTTTTTGTTTTTGTTTTTTGGAGGGCAATTGGGATTAAGTAACCTGCCCAAGGTCACAAGGCTAGGTTTTTGTTTGTGTGTGCGTTAAGTGTCTGAGGTTGGATCCGAACTCAGGTCCTTCTGACTCCAGGGCCAACACTCTACTCACTGCGCCACCTAGCCGCCCCATAGGTTTTTTTTTTTTTAATCTTTTATGAACTTTCCCCTGTGAATAAAACAGTAGTAGTTTAAGATTAGAATAGAATCTTAAAGGTATTAAGGAATCTAGTCTAGTTTTCTAGCTATCTAGTCTAGCACTTACCAAAAGTATTTATCTCATTGACAATATTCCTTACAATTAGTCATACAACTTCAACTTGAACTCCAAGTGACAGGGAACATGTTGGTTTATGAGGCAGTCCATTTCAACTTACAGCTCCTTTTGTTGAGCTGAAATCTTCTTTCTTGCAAATTTTGCCCATTGAAATAATTTTGTTTTCCTTTTTGAACTAAGAGATATTATTACTTGCTTAGATATGGCAACTAAAAATATTTGAAGAATGTTTAAAATATAGTTATCTTCTTCAGGATAAATGAAAAAAAAGTTATTTTCATCTATCTGCATGTTCCTCATTGATCCTTGAGCTCACCTCCAGGCCTCCAGTTTGAAGACACTATTTTCCCCCTTGGCCTTCATACCAACATCCTGCCCATCAGAAGCTTAAAGTCTATGTACTGAGATTCTTATAGGTGAGCTTTCTCCTTATCTTTATTATACAAAGCTTTCACTTGACTTTTTGGCCAACAGCTCCAAACTATTCTGCTTCTACTTTTACCCCCTTGTTATCTGTTTATCCCCATCTCCTCTTGAGTTTCACATTAGAAATGAATGTTCTTAGAAGTGAGAATTGACCTAATCTTGACCACAACCAAGCATCTTCCTTTCTTCCAAGCTAACAGTCATGCTACTTATCCTCTGGCCTTCATCCCCTCCTCTCCTCTAGCTATAAATTTGGACTCTTGTACTCTGCCCATAGCTACCTAGATCCTGATTTCCATTTCTCAACTACAACTTCCAAATCATACCATTATGGGACAACTGTACCCCTCTCTTCCAGGTACCCTTTATGTATTGTCATCTCCTACCAAAACATAAGCTCCTGGGGGGTAAGGATCATTTTGTTTGCTTGTATTTTCATCTCCAGAATTTAGCAGTGTCTGGCACATAATAAGAGCTCTAGCTATCTGTCTATCTATCTATCTCTTTTAACATCTATCTGTCTATGTATGTTATCATTTATATATCTATCATCATCTATAAATTATCATCTAATTATATATCTATCACCTGTCCATCTATTTATATTTAATAGGTATAAATTACTGTCAATAGTGTGACATAAGTGTAGAAAGCGAATATCAAGCAATAAGCAATTAATTATTAAGTGTTTTTAAAATATTTTAAATTTTAAAATAATTTTAAAATAAAACACTTAAAAATTAAGTTATTTTCCAGGCATTGTTCTAAGCACTCAGGACACAAAGAAAGGGGGGGAAAGCACACATATACAGTCCCTACTCTCAAGAAGTATGCATTCTAATGAGGGAGAATACATGTAATGATGACATATAGGAAGTGTATATGGAATTAATCTGAAAGGGAAAGGTATTAAGGGATTCTGGGAAGAGGAATGGCTTCCTCCAGAAGGCAGATTTGAACTGAACTTTGAAGAAAGCCAGGGAAACTAAATGATGATGGTGAGGGGACAGAGCATTCAAGCTATGGGGATGGCCAGGTCAAAGGCAAGGAGACATACATACATGATTTTGGACTGCTGTGTTTGAGGAATGCAAGTAGGGCATTATTATTGGATTTTAGAGTATATAAAATATTGTAAGCTTTAAGAAGAATGGAAAGATAGGGAAGTGCCAGGTTATGAAGAACTTTAAATGCTAGCCAAGAGAATTATATTTGATTTTGGAAGTAACAAGGAGCCACTGGAGTTCTGTGAGTAGGGAGTATACATGCATTATATGTATTCTTCAGAAAATCAACGTGGCAGCTAAGTGGAGAATGGGTTGGAATAGGGAGAAGCCAGTCAGAAGGCTAAAAGGGAGTTGATGAGAGGGGGCTGGGCATGAACTAGAGTTGTAGAGCTGTAAATAGAAGGAGGGAATATATATGAGAGATGTCTTTAAGGTAGAGATCACATGATTTGACAACTGACTACATATGTGGGGTGAGGGAGAGTGAGAAATTGAGGGAGAAACTGAGGTTGCAAATATTGATAACTGGAGAAATGGTATACCTTCTAGAGCAACAGGGCCATTCCAAAGAGAAGTGTTGGAGTGAAAGAAAACGAGGTATATCTTGATTGCGATGAATTTGATATGCCTACAGTAATCTAGTTTGTGATGTCCAGGAGGCAGTTAGACATAAGAAACTAGAAGTCTATAGAGAAATTAATGCTAAATAAATAATTCTGAGAGTCATTTTCATAAGATGACAATTGAATTCATGGGATTATTAGATCATCAAATGAAATACAATAGAATAAAAAGTGAAGGGAGACCAGGACAAGGTCTTAAGGGAAACTTATGGTTAGTGGGCCTGACATGGATGAAGAAGCAACAACAGAAAGATCAGACAGAGAAGAGATCAGACAGGAGCAGAACCAGGGGAAAAAAACCATTACTATGAAAACTTAAAGAGACTGTAGAAAACGAGATTATGATTGACAGTGCCAAATGCTACAGAGAGGTCAAGGAGGACCAAGATTGAGAAAAGGTCATTTGATTTGGCAATTAAGAAATACCTGGTAACTTTGGAAAGGGCAATTTCATTGGAATGATGTGGTCAGAAGCCAGAACATAGAGGATTTAGAAAAGAATGAAACAAAGGAAGTGGAGA